>DWQT01001044.1:0-18447 GCA_018244895.1 Myscelus amystis hages
AAAATTATACAATTATACATACAATTAAATTTACTCGCAACTGCTAAAATTACTAACGACTAACCGAACTGACGCTAATATGTGCCAAAGTTTGGTTAGATTGGAATACATAATTCATTTCCAATTAGTATGCCGGAGGTTGCACAGCGATTGCATTCAGGTGACTTTCAGACATATTCGAGACTGGCGACTGAGCTCCGAGCACGTCTGGAATACACAAAGGGAACTTTCTCTTAACTTAAAAATCAATTATATTCCACACAAATCGAATAACACTCATGTTTAGTCTTCTCTGCTCTTATAGTTTAAGACGAACTACGGTAATAACCGTTATATAATATATACAGCCACGCGTATTTCCCATTAGGATAGGCAGAGACTGAAGATTGCCACTGACTGTTTTCTTACATACTTCTATCGCTCGACTCAGTTGAATAGATGTACTCATTAACTAGTCTTCCAAGTCTTATGGGAACCATAACACTAAAGATTATTATTGTAACTAAAATTAGTTAGTGTAACCATGTGTAATTTTTTTTAGTAAAAGCACTATATTGTAAAAACAATAGGATATATTAAGTGTCTATATTACTTCACTTTTATACAACAATAGTCAACTAAAAATCTGCAGTCATCCAATAAAAGAATGTGCCTGCTGATAAAATGTTTTCGTAACATTAAAATATATCACAAAGAATTTACGTTTACTTGTGAATTTGTAAGTTAGCAACCAGAACCGGAAGAATTAGATAACGCGCGACCGGCCGGCAGACGGTGTGTCGGTGCAAGTAGGTTACCGTTATAAATGTTAATATTATGACACCAGTTACTGACTCCGTTTTGAATAATGTTGCTTGTTACTTCATTACGATTTTGGCAGAAACTTGTTTGTTATTAGTCTCAACAATAACGACAATAATATTCAATCGATGTAATTTTCACTGGATCGTGTTATATGATGTTTGGGAAACCTATCCCCAGCAGTGGACATTTGCGAATGATTATATTTGTAGTCTGATGATTATGTGTGTCAAACATCACATTATCAGATACATTTATATGATTGGATAAAAACTTTTTCTTTACATGAAATGACAAAGCCGAAGTATGATAACTGGAACATGACTTTCATTAAGTGTATGTATGTACCTTATAATGAATAAAACAATTTTAATTTGAATTGAATCGACTCCAGAATAGGATTCCGTATTTGGGGCAGTGCCCGGTTTTAGCAACACGTACTTGACAATATTTGAAAATAGGCGTGATCTCATCATCATCGTCACATTCTGTAGTCACATTTTACAGTTTTAGCAAAGTTTACTAATAATACAGTTCTGTTGGAAAAAACTGAGAAATACATAAAACGGCCCAACGGTGGGCAGCAAGAGATTGCTTTAAAAATACATTGCTAATATACAAACGTGATTTTATTGAATAGTAAAACATCTTTCCGTTAGTATTAACAAGTGAAGTAACAAACAGACAAGTTTCTGACATAATACCACTACATTATCATCACCAATCCTCGTCAATTGCTATCAGTGTGTGGTGGTAACAACGCATCTCATAAATTTCCCGCTCATAAATCAAAACAATGTTACTCCGGCATAAGTGTGTTTCCAATGCCATCAGTAGTCCGACAGCTAAAACAGTTTCACATTTCTTCTGGTTCCACTGCGCACTTACTAGACCTAATGTCACATTTTAGGACAATTTATCATTAAACTATCGTTTTATATTGGTTCTAGACGGGTACAAGATACCATCAGCTCTGAATTCAGAATCACCAACCATTAACCTGATAGCATCACCAAATCAATTTTAAATCAAGTCTCAAATGTGGCAAAAGCAATCTCTGCTACGTTTGAGTATGAGCTAAAGTGAGGATGAGTTGGAAGTGGAACTTAAAGGAAATTGACAAAACCAACAAGTAAAGTGTGAGGTTACCAGATTAAATACAAAAAAAAATACAGCCGAATTGAGTACTCTCTCCTTTTTGAAGTCGGTCAAAAATCAAAATGAACAGAGTTTCCACTCACTATTCTTTTAATTACGCTTTGGCTTGGCGTGGCGTTTGAAGGAACTAACATGGCGGCTGGGTTTTGATTGGCGCGCACAGGATGACGTCACATCCGTTACAAAAAGGAAAAACATGAAGATAAACAAAACGTGGCGCACCTAATAATGGACATGGAGTAAGATGTGGGTCGATTATACGCAATCCTAATATGTAAAATAGTGATAGTGTAAGCTGCTCCCAATGTTTGCCCACTCCGCGGGATTGGAGAGCTTTTGTTACGCTCGCTTTAGCGAAATGAAAATTTTCATTTCAAATCTTCAAACCGTACAACCGTTCGAAAAGGTTTTCTCGAAGCCATGAAAATTCAAAACCAACGCTAGCTTTATTGTTAAACTACGTACTTTTATTCAAAGAATTTTTTTAGACCAAGTTCCACCTACAATTTTATACACAAATTACATACCCAGAGAACCTTGTCTATAGCATACTCTTACATGAGTACCGAATGATTATGATGAATTAAAAGATCAATGAATTGCTTCGTACTCTCCTTCCTTTTTGGACTGTGACTTCGCTGTTTATATATTTGGATATATACACAGATATATAAGTAATCACTACAAGGAGGGGCCACTCAATATAATAATAATCTGCTATATAAGGAACGCACACTCGATCATTACGGAGCCATTGACACAACGGCAGATGCTCGCGCACACAGAGCACGCGTAACGTGACTGTTGTCTATTGTCAGGGTTACCAGTGCCAATAATCCTTCAGTATAACGTCAGTACATTTATAGGTAAAATAAAAAAAAAACACTTTACATTAACACCAATAAAATAATTAAAAATAGCTTCACTTTTCTTACAAATTAAACGGTAAATGTTAAGGTTGTTTAATATATTTTCATGGATGTGGATGAAGCACGTCAGGTTTGGAAGGGCACAGATATTTGGCACTCGATTCTCTCTGCCCACTTCTTTAGGACTTAGCGTGATGGTATAATAATTAATAACATTTTAACATTAACAACTTTTTAAATTTATTGACACGGATTCCTGCAAAATAACTGACATAATTAACTATATCAGCCTAACATCAAATTATTTGAAAGTATTTGAAAAGCTTTTCTAAAGCTCAACTTGAAGTAGATAATTAAGGGTTCTCGTAGATTTGTGAATCGACTTAATTAATCGAAATTAATCGAATTAAGTAATTGGAATTGAAAATGGTATAGGTGAAACATGGCAGCCCTGATCCAAGGCAAAATGGCGGAAGCGTCATTCGTTCCCGCCTTGCGAGACGATTGAGTTGAACAATGAACCGCGGTATCCGCTCGCAAATTATCGCTGAGTGCATTGTGATACGAGTGGAAATACTTCGTCTTGGGATATCTTGACTAGTGAAGGCTGGTCTTCATGAAGATTTTACATAATTTAGTATTTGACGGACGAGATCGGAAGGATTTTCTATGCACGCATGATTTGCAATTTTGCATACGCTTAGGAATACGCTATGCTTTTATGGCTTACGGACATTTGACTATTGTACCATGGCAGCACAGTGAAATGACCACATCACGTACACGCCAGTCGAGCACCATTAACCAACCAATCGTGTTTATTAGGTGTCGCTGGCAATTAATTAAGGAACCAACTCCCCGCCCCCCGCAGCGTGCCTCCCCGCGCCGTGGCTGTTAATAATTCTCGAAGCATTATACACAAAGTAGACTGAAGCCGTGTAAAAACGTAATCAGATCAACAGTCGAGCGCGAAAGGTTAAACCGGTGATCTTTACAACTCACTCCGATACCCCGTTCGGGTGTAACTGAAATTGTATTTATTGGGACTCTCTTACGAAGGCAATTTCATTACATCTCTCAAGCTTGTTCCAGATTAACGCGACTTAGATAACTCTAGAACAAAAGCGGGCTGAGACTTGTTTCTAGTCTTAATCGTATGAACGTGGGGATCGTAGGTTCGATTCTCGTCCAGAACGTGTGTGCTTAAAATTATTTTCCTATTTCATTAACATTATTGTCACAAAGAGAACTATCTTCGGCATAAAGAGAAATGCGGGAAATATTTAATTTTGAAATTTGTCATTGATATAACTTGTTAATTGTACCATTGTTGTATAATAATGCCTGTCTAAAGGAACTTTTTCCAACTAACCAATAATGTCAAACAACTAAAATAAATTGTATAGAAACGTGCTAATGCGGCAACGCGTAGCGGCTACAATTAGTTTTAGCCACTAAACGCTTTCCCGTTGCCCCGCGAAAATTCGCAGCGAATGCCCCAAGTCAGGATATTTTAAATTTTGAATTGGGTTTGGAATCAGTTTCTATAGTACATAGACTAGACAGATCAGTGTATCAAATCAAAAACAGTAAGAACCACAGAAAGAGCCAAAAGAAAGTTGAATAAGAAAGTACAAGGAATTATATCCCTTAAATAAACAACAGAAAATTACTTCAAGATATACCAACACAATTTATGTGTTGATATTTACAATAAAACAAACAGTTTACACAACAACGATTCGTGTAACAATGGATAATATATGCGCGGATCGAAAACGGTTAGAACCCATTCGCGAGATTGGCCATTTCCTTCGCTCGTGTGCAAAGGTCAGATGGGCAATGACTTTTTAACTTACAAACAAATTGCCGCAACAATAAAAACGGTAAAGAAAATGGCGAAAACGTACCAAAATTGATTTTAAATTGGTTATTAGGTACACGGCCTTTCCTGTTTTCCATAAGTTATTAAATGTAGTCATTTGTTTATTGAACGTTGATATATTCCGTTTGCCACGAAATATAATGTGGTCTAATTTGGTTTTATTTCTTAAAAGCCAACAGCACTCACTTGCAATAATAGAGCCTCCCGTCGCGCCCCGTATGCACCGTCCATCCTTCTTTCAGTTCGGCCTGCAGCCTCTCCAAGGCGACTTCATCTTCCAAAGCACTCCTCCCTTCGAGCCTAGGGCTGCCACCCGTTCTGGGACTCCCAAACTTTGGACTGGCGCCCAGCTTAGGACTGTTGGCGCCCAACTTGGGGCTACTTGAACTGGAGGCTCCATCGCTCAAACTAGGGCTACCGGTAATCCTGGTCGTGAAATTCGGACTGGGATTGGGTCTTGGACTTGGAGTGAGCTTAGGACTGGCCGTGCCGCTGGGACCAGGCGACGAAGACGCCTGCTGCAGCAGCATCGCTTTCACATCATTGCCCCATGTTAACCGTTATCTGAAACAAAAGGAAAATATATATAGAAAAACTGGTTGTTATCCTTATATTGATATATCTCGTCAGCTGGAAAGTAAAAACGAACAAGCAAAACGAACCGCTCCGTACGGCGAGCTCTCCAAAACGCCAACAGAGATTAAAACTGGCCACAAAAAGTCCGTTGGAAATGCCGTCCAAATTGCTTTGAAAAAAGAAAATCCACCTTTCCCGCGCAAAATGTAATCGCTGGAACGCGACGAGCTAAATATGAATGAAAATGGCTGCCATTCTCACGTGGCATTTTGTTATTTGCAGGTTTTTATTGGTCGCCCGATAAAGCGCGCGGATTAGAACGTTTTCGGAAGTATTCCGTTTTGTTATACTCACGAAATCCGTGAATATGGCAGCGTAACCCCGTCAGCTCTCACAACCATTATGATTAACCGTCGCCATATTTTTTTGCCACCGCGATATTGCTCGCTTCGCACCTTTTTATTTCACCTGCAGTGGCCGAGATAATTTATTCATTATTCACGTTCCCTCATCTCCCTTGAATATATTTTTACTTTATAATTTTTGCTTTCACTAAGTTTGTGGACTCAGCTTGTGCGGGAACATATTAACCAGGGTTCCTTTCTTGATGTACGAATCACGAAAAAATGTAAAGATACATTGAAAATTATGTAAGTATAGACAAAATACAAAAATCTCATATAATTGAAACGCACGGCTTGTAATTATTTTCTTTATGACGAGTTTCCCTCATTTTGCCTTAATTATCCCTATTAAGGCATTACTGGAAAGTATCGTCGTAAATTCCCCAGCGCTGTCCCTCGTTTTGTAACTTCAATATTAAACGTCAAATTGAACAGATGGGACACTTTTTGATAAACGCAATATACAAAATTTCAATACAAGTACACAAGAATCATTCAATGGTAAACATAAAACCATTTTTCAATCTGCGACTAGTGCAATCAGTAGTGAAATATCGATGTCAAAAACAACAATGTTTCTGAACGTTATAGGTATCGATGTTTCAAAAGTCAATGTTTCGTTTGCATGCCAATCTGCGACGCGGCCACAGATAATAAACAAAGAGATGTTAATTCAAACATTTTTCTCCAAATATAGGTTAGTAGTCGCATAAATACCCTTTATTTTAATGACATCAAATAACATTGTTTCGGTTGACATAACAGATTTTCCATTTTAAGAATGCTTACTCATGTTCAATTAGATTCACAACATCCAGACAGAGAAGAAAACAAGAAAAAGGAAAAATGAGAAACGACAAATACCGTGTGACATACTTTGGCGTACGCCTCATAGACAACTGCGGTTACCACTCAATATAATTTTTGTAGAAAAATTGTAAAAATTAAAATAGCACTGTATGTAAATCTCGCTACGTATATATACCATAAAATGTTTTCAAGCAAAAGTCAATATGATTGCTGAGAAGAACGGGACAATGTCGATAAGCCTCATTATTCAATCTGGCAACCCTAACAACACGTATATTAATGAACTTTTAAAACATTTACAAATAGACTTTAATTTACGAGTAAAATTTTCGTAATAAAATTTCTGAACGCAAATATAAATTGCCGAAAAATAACAACAGGACCATTAGTTAGTCCCGCCCTTCGGGTGGCGGCAAAGAGCGTGTTCGACTACAGACGTGCAGATTTAAATCATATAAATTCTCCATGATCCTCCAAAGATTCTCCATGAGCGCAAAGGATGTGAGAAAGCCAGGACAAGGAAATTTTCGAGTTCTTTCGTAACTCCAAAATTTCAAAAATGACCTGGATTCGAAGCGAAAATAATTTAAAACTATCCTGTTACCTATGGTCTATGAAGTGGATGAGAAACAACGGGTTGTTGATTCAGTTTTCATTTAAATATCTATGTATTTTAACAAACAAAACATTTCTTTCATCTCTCGCCCTCCGTCAGGCGAGGCGATTCGGAGAGGAATCTCGGGCGTCATTTTGGGACGGAAAAAAATAATCCAGAAGACGCTCCAAGCCATATTGAATCGTTTATTTTCACGTCTTTTGATTATCTCCGAATATATGAATATAATGCGACATGAAAGGATACTGCTGTTCTAATATACATTTTGTATTCGCGTCATAATATTTTTTTACGATATAATAATATGTATTCTTTAGTATGTAACAGGGCGACAATAACAACTGCTGACAATTCCTCACACGGCTATCTGATTCCTGATTCAACTACACTACTAATGTAAATGCATGTGTTAAGGAAACCGTAATATATAGATTTTTTGTTACTACAGAATAAACAACTGTGCGGGTCACAAATATTAGTACTTAAAATTATCAATATGTCTGAATATTTAGTTTACCAATGATCTTCTCATAGCAACACTGCGTAGCTTGCGATAAAATAACTGCGATTTATTTATGTACCATCAAACTGATATAAACTCTTAAACTTTCCCTTTAAATTTTATACTCAAGCTTCGTTAATCTGCAACGTTCATAATTAATCTTTCAACAACAGATGTTTGAACTTGTATCGCGGATAATGAGTTGGGAAATTACCTTAACATGCATCCTACGGGTATACCACACCTTACAGCAGTGGGAAAACATTATGAAAGATGAAAATTCTAGAACTTTTTATATTCATACTTATTACTGCACAGGCGCCGTACGTCTGTTTAATTGTACATTTTGTCAATTTGTAGCTACAGTTAAAGTTATTTTGTTTTTCTTTCCCTTTTTCCACACATCATTGTTGTTTGATTCTATCAATTCTAGATAAAGTTCGCCAAGTGGAGATAAATGTGGGGAATTATACTGATCCAGCGTGGTAGTATATCGCCTTATATGCTCTTCATAAGAGACACCAAACACTGAAAAAATTAGATTAATTACAATAACCTCACATGACATCCGTACCAAAACGTTTCTTCTCTATGCTCATACGTAAACGCTGTAAATAGAGAAATATAGAATCATGTAAAAATTGTAAAAATCTTTTAATGTAAGATTATAGTTATTTGTAAAATTACACTGTTTTTGTCTGCTACTGGCCAGTGCAGTCGCTTATATTTCGTATATTTAATTCGGGAAGTGAAATAAAATCGAAACAACGATCAAAGAACGCCGCAGTTATTGCCCCAGATAAAGATGCGGTGATTACAGCGGCTCGTAAATAGGACACTCGCAAGCGTGGATATGGGAACAGTTGACTGCTAATTACAAACTAGTTTTACATTCTCTAGCTGTAAACTAAAAAGATAGATAAAAGATAATCGAGTTCAACGAATAATTATGCAGATACAATAATTTTATACAGATACAAGAATTTACACATCGAATAATTATGTTATTGTTGTAGATAAAAGATAATCAAGTTCAACGGATAATTATAAAGATAGTTAGAAATTCAGCCTCCCACTTCAGAAGGTCTGGGTTCACCTGGCATGCACTTCTGACTTATTAGGGCATTTTATAAATTAAAGTTTAAAACTGGGTACAACGGTGAAGGAAAAATCGTGAAGAATCTCGCACATTTAAGAGTTATTAAGTATCTATATCATATTTTCAGAGGTGTGCGATGTTTACTAATCTGTACTTGGCCAGCGTGGTAGAGTATGCCTGTGAGAGGAGATGCGGTCCAATGGACCAATATAAGGTTCGAAATACGAGTATATAAATAAATATTATATCAGTACTAAATAAAACGGTATTCCCAACAGTTACGTACATTCTCTCGTTGCCAAACACGGAAGCGTTATTTTAATCAATGAAGTTACAAAGTTGGACCACAATTTATCCCGGCAAAGCCCCGGGAGTTTCGTGCGACTGTGGCGGGTACAAATTAGCAACCCGGTCCTGCGGGACAGATTGGCAATATTAGACATGTCACACTAACATAATATGGTATTATTTGTATTCGACAAAAAACACTTAAGGTATTTTTGCCAATTTCACAATGTATTCAAGTTCTACGAAAACTTTAATTCAGAAAATCTGAATTACCGAACGAACGCACGAACGCACGAAAACTTTAATTCAGAAAATCTGAATTAAAGTATTAAATCATAATCTGTATATCGGTTTTCACAGTCAGGCTTGGTTAATATTGCATCGAGTAAAACTCGGTACTCGAATACTCAGTATAGCTTAAACTCATATCTTTAGTACGAACACACCTATTAAATCCTGAAATATATGAACCAGAAAAATACCTTCTATTCACCTAAACGAGTAAAAAATTACTTCCACCCACAAACAGCGTGGTGTAGGTAAAATATCATAAACGAAAAACCACAATTTTTGGCCCTCAAAAATTCTTAACAATATTCAAATATTTTTTTAGAACAATTTAAAATCCATTTTTCAACAAAAACAATACATAGGATTAGTCACTCATCACCGCTTAGATGAGAATTACATACAATCAGCAATACTTGGTTAGAACAAAAGGGACAGATATACCCAGGATTAGCATACACCTAAGCGAGACGGGCAAGTTGTGACAGGTGGCAGATCGTTGACCCCGCTATTGTATTATGGTACAATTTTGGTGATGGACACTCACAAGGGAAATTAAACCATATGACATACAGCTATAAAGTTCATTTTTAATTGTCAGTAACATACCGCCGAGAGGTACGATGTCATATGTCTGTTAAGTGTAGAAATTGTACAATTAAATGGAAAGAATAGTTGGTTTGTTAGTTAGTTAAAGTATTGGCGTAGTACGTTTTAGTTAGTTCATATCGAATTTTATGTTTTAATTACCGTATATTGTAATTTGTTGACATCGTGTACGGGAATAAGGACACTGTCGTGCGACACATATTAAAATATGTCATTGCCGCGAGAGACACGGCCGTGTCTCCGGATATTCTAGAACTCTTTAAACATCGGATTACTAAAGTCAATTTGGCATCTTTATATCACACAAATTAAAAGTTAATAGCAATAACAATCTTTATCTATAAGCCTAAGTCCATATTTCCTAATGTAACTGTAATGTCCATACTCGTATTAAAACAGTAAACGACAAGATACAACTAAACAGAAAGACAATTGATACTAAAGAAAAAGATAACTAAAACTAAATAAAAAGATACCGTATATTGTACGTCATGTAAAAAGACCCACCCAATATAAGTATAACTCAAGAAGAAATAACAGAAGGTAAGACAACGTGCATCTAGTTGTAAACACGCAAAGTAGACGTAAAAATAGTACACGCCAAAGAACTAAAAATAGCATCCCAGTTTACCGCTTTCACCCTCTGTTCTTTGCAGGCTATAATTAAAATGTACCCACGCTTTTAATATAAAGGGTTTTCACATTAACCATTTTCGATTCTGGCGAGTTTTTTAGCAACTCCTCTTTGCTAATACTAGTGTACGCAGCGGTTAATTCTCGCGTGTATATGTATATGTATTATTTATATACATATATAAAACAGGAAGGTGACCAACTGACTGACCGACCCAGAGACAAGCCTGAGCCTATAATCATGGAACTAAGCAGATTAGTTCTTTACATAGCTTAAATAAGAACGAAAGGAATTGTAGAAATTCCAATTTTAAAATCCAGAAAAACGTTCTTCTCATACCTTTTCCAACGCCGACATTATTTTCAATTACGAAGACCAAGGTAATTGGCGGAATTACATTATAAAAAAACCTAATTTCGAATAATTACAATAATGAGGATTAATATGTTAGCTGTCCCAACGCTACTGCCCTATGCCGCAAACAAATAGTTTTGATACTTTATATTTTGTTGTCATTAATTAAGCAAGATTGTGTTTTGTAAGAAGGCTGATTAAGATCATTTTTACCGTGTACCCCAACCTGTCAGTAAAACAAGTATAAATGGTTTTATTAACCCACTGAAATACTTAAGCCAAGATAGCAATCAACGCTGTAAATATATCGTGGACGCAAAAAAAATTGAAGTATTTCACGGAAAATATGTAAACTTTAAATAGTCGTAAAGTGCTATTAGTTATGCTTTCAGCCTTGTTTCAAAGCAGTACCACTTCAGTCTTTCTTTGAATTAGATAATGATAAACATAGACTGTACTGTCCACAGACAGTCTACATGTAAGTTAGTTGCGCGCATAACCTACAAAATATTAAATCTCTAGTCATACTCGGCACTGAAACCTATTCGGACAATTACTAGTTAAAGAAAAATCACAGAGTATACCGAATAACTAGTTTTAACCAGTTCATCCGCACTATGTATCCAATGTAAGAGAGCATAAGATAGATTTTTCCCCCAATTCTTGTCCTCTTAATTTGTAATAGGGTCTATAGGCAATGAATTACAATTTGCTTTATTTCTTTTTCTATGTTACGAGAGCAGCAAACGACCTAACAGTTACAAGTTGCTGCTGTCGCATGGTCACCTGCAACCAGGCGGTTATGCTGCCAGTGTTCGTGCGTAAGGGCGGTCAATGCGGCACACGTGACGCGTGAGGCGTGAGGCGTGAGGCAACGTAAACAGAGATGAGTCAGCGCGTGGGCTGCGAACCGGTTACCGCGGTCACGTGGGTGAGCCAGTAATTGCTTATTGCTTACATCTGCGCAAACTTACGACTGCATTCATAACTCGGTACTCCGAACTTCATTGTCATAATATTATTACGAGATACTAATTGAAACTACTTGTGCTTGCCTCTAACGCCATCTCTTGAAAAACGGCGGAAACAAAGTTGTATGCCTATGTATATGAACATGAATTAGGTTATGTATGTTTGTTTCGCTTTGACGACCGAACCGCTTGGCCGATTGTAATGAAACTTGGTAAGCACATAGTTTGCTGTCTAGGAGTGAACATAGAATATTTTTGACCGACTTCAAAAAGGAGGAGGTACTCAATTCGTCTGTATTTTTTTTTTTAACCCGAAATTCCCACGGGATCGGAAATAATAAAATTATCTATGTAATTTATTTATACAAGTTTTATCATTTGTCATCATCGTACATATTATGAACACCGATTTTATGTATGCGGCTCTTACAGATAAATACGCCTGCTGTAATGATGAGCAGAGATTGAAGATTAAAGATAAGGCTTAAAGGCTGCAAAATTCCTTCCCAAGCGCACATTCCACGCTGAAATATTGGCTCTTTCTACTCTTTAGTGACATTTTCCATGACAGATAACAATTAGCTGTTATTTCCGTGCTGTGATAGTACACGAATATTAGAATATCGGTTATAACCTTTAAAAAAAAATAAGCGTACAAAGGCATTTGTTTAGCTTTGAGCGACAAATGGCTCTAAAGTTACTGTTAAAAGTAATCATGGTATTGATCTATTCTTCGGAGAGTGTGCTAAGTGATCTCGATTATAATCTTTAGATAACAGTATTAAACTAACAGTAACAGCGATGTAACAGTAACAGTGGTTAGGTAACAGTTATCTTCTAAGGTATTAAGGTCAGTTAAAAGGACGGCAGAGTCGACTAGCTTTGTGATCTGGTTGTTATATAACTTGACTGGACCGCGGGTTCTATTTACCCACGACAAATATGATAATGAATGATGATCACATTTGTATACCGTATCAAATATACTGAAAATATCGATTCAAGTCTTACATTGTCTCTCCGCTTTCCAATGTTTTACTAAAAAACATATTTCTAGTGTAAAGTTATTAGCTTCATAATATGAAAACACGTTAGTAAGTCAATTTCGTTTTTGCCCGTGTACGCATCAAAAACAATCTATGGGTCCATCAGAGGCTGTACCTCTTTTGTGCCGTCAAACTAAGGCAATTTGATTAATTGTGGGGGCCATCCCTCTTCGTAATTAAATTAAAGCCCTGCATGATTGATTCAGATAATGATCCTCTGACAAAGTGACGGTGAATGAGTGGATAGCTGATGAATAAGAGTTCAGGTTATTGTTGGACTCACGCAGACGTGATTTCAAACCATTTGCAGAGAAATTTGAAGCGTTCTCAATGGTTAGGGTTGACAACGAATATGTGAAAAGAATGTTAAGTTATCTTTGAAACGTTCTAAAAGAAAGAAATAAGAGTTCTAAAAAATATTTAAAACTTTATATATCTGAAGTTTGCTGTGACAGTCACGTGACTGCTGTTTTGGTGCTGGCCATAAATAAAAATTAAAAACCTAGGCAAACTTTAGATGACCCGAAAACAACTTTTTTACCAAGTACCGTGCTTAAAAATCAAACGTTATAGTAGGCTGGTAGCTTTAAGTAAAGTTTCTTACAACAACATTCTAGTATAACACGAATTTTAATATACATAACAAGAATTTCGTAAGGCTGGTAGCAAGTACAGACGGTAGTGAGTAAAGGTAGATTTAGGTGTACGTACTTCAATCAAATCGAAGACGTTGTTAAGGAAAGTCAAGAATAAATGTAACAGACGGTACCATGAAAATAGAAATTGTTGGAAATGATGGTTTGATTGTGACAGAAGGTGGTAACGGTATACATGAATGAATTCAATTAATCAGGAGCCTTAATGAAAACTGCAATATACCAAAATGCATACCTGAAATTGCCTCCGCATAATGCATTTTGATCGAATGGCACGCGTATGAAATTGCAGTTGAGGTTAAGCGCCGTAATTACAATTTAATGGACGCTAAAACAAACATGGTCGGCAGAGATTAAAGTTTGTAATTCAACAATGATGCGCTCACCGTCCGTATTATAACCAGGTCTGACTATTCCCTTAATTAATGACCATGTTTTGTACATAAATATGCACTCAATTTCATTAACAAGCACTTAGGATTTGGTTTCTTTGAATTTCGTGAAATGAAGCTTAGTTCCAGTGGATGACTATTCAAATGCGTAACGTTCATTAAGTAAAGTACATACACTTTATAATGGATAAAACAACTTGCATTCGAAGTTCAGAGGTCAGAAAGAAATCAGAAAGACCTGATCATCGCGTTTATAATATGAGAAAACACAACCAAACTTTCATTTCATAAATGAAACACTTCATTCCTTTTCAAATTTAAATGACACCTAATTGTTAATACAATTGTTGCTCTTTCTTACTGTAAACACTGCTTTTTTGTACCTATCATGAACGTCCTTGTTCGTTTAAAAAGTTCATGTTTCGGAAAGCACTTCAAGCAATCTACATAACTTGTGACATTATCTGCCTTTCTAATGTCCATATCAGAAAACTCGCTTCTTAGTTCGCTACGTTTGCTAACTAAAATGAGAAAAATAGTCGCAAAAATGTAGTAGACCATCAATGCGAATGTGGGATTTGTAACAGTCGAGTAAATTCCAAGATTAACATCTGAGGAGCACTCAGGACGTAGAAGCGAAGCTCGGGGCGATTTACAAAAAGGTTTCCAATGTTTGTTGAGTTTCGGGATTCATTTGTTGAAAGGGATTCCGTTGCGGACGAATACGGCTCGAATAATTAAGTGGAGTAAGCGCTTATAAATGACGTGGATTATTCGGTACATCCGCGCCCACGGATGGCAATTCCTCGCTGTTACGAACTTACATAAATTGATTTAGATCTAATTAGAAAGCAAAGTAAATGCTTAACCTAACACATATGGCTCTGAACAGAGTTGCACTGGCCTCGTGGTCGAGTGGTTAGAGACCCTGACTGTGAAACTGGAGGTCGTGGATTCGATTGCCACCCAGGACAAACATTTGTGTGATGAGCACATTTGATTGTTCTGTGTCTGGACGTAATAAAAATATCTATATAAGTATTATATAATATGTATATGTATGTTTACCAGCTGTCTGGTTACCATAACACAGGCATTAAATTGCCTAATTTAGAGTCAGATAGCCGTGTGTGGAATTGTCCTAATTTTTTTTTTCCAATGTACAAGTAGATTTTATGAACTTCATAACTTAAATGTACCTCATTGGATTAAATCAACAGAATTGACACGTGGGTTTGCAATAATAAATAACGCGTCTACACGTGTACGAATATCAAATGTGTCGAGATGACGTAAGCGGTAAGACACGAGGTCAAATTCGGAACTTACGGCATTGCTGGTAAGGCGAGTATAGCCTAACGTATAATAGTCACAGAACAACGCTTTTTGTGTATGAAGAGAGTGATGGATGTAGAAGCAATTCTGGTTTGCAAAGACAGAGATATTTGGCGCTGTGCTTTCTGCCTACCGCGTTAAGGACCAGTTTTGTTAGGAGTGTAATCTGACAATCCGCATTTAGCCAGGGTGGTAGACTAGCAAACATCCTCACTTTGAAAGAAGACCTAGATACAGCAATAGAATAATAAAACCGCCGATAAAAAGAAGAAGCAACGTATGTATACAGTACATAAATCTTGCACATTTCCATTGAGAACACACTCGATTCGAGTAGCATGCGTGCGATGAGGCAACACGCCAAGCGATAAGGAGTTCGGAAACATTGTCCAGAATACATTGTTTGTTGAACTAAGTCTATATATCTTGCGCTAATGTTGCAAATAGTTTCCGATCGTTGTTAGCGGAGTATTTCATACTTGAGTTTATACTTAGCCTGCTTGTGCAAACGTAATTTTAGATTTGTTTTCTTTTTTTCCAAACGAAACAGGTTGACGCTTTATGTAGCCAGTTAATTCGCCTTATTTTTTGAATTTAAACGTAGCAAATCTTAAGACAAGTTTGATGGTAAGTGGTTTCATAGTTGAGTTTATACTTAGCCTGCTGGTGCATACATGATTTTAGATATGTTTTCTTTTTTTTTTCACAACGAGACATGTTGACGCTTTTTGTGGCCAGTTATTTCCTCTTATTCTTTTAAATTAAACCTACATCTTAAGACTAGTTTGATGGTAAGTGGTCACCGTTGCTTATGGAGTGTGCAACAGTAAAGTTGCCAATGCGTTGTCGGGTTTAAATGAGAGATATTTCCACGCCTTTCTTAAAGAATTCCATGGTATGCGCGCAACAATCCTCAGATGGAACTTCATTTTATTGATTAAAATATTTTGAAGCGAAGCGTATTGTAAATCATTTTAATGATATCTCGTACAATTATCAATATAGTTCGTGAGCTGATATTTCTCTTGTAACGTTTTATCATTACTTACAGCAGATCTAGATCTATCTTGAAAAGATAAATCATCTTTTTGCTCACCATTAATCTTTTAGTACCCCATTCCTCGATATGCCATTAATGCATCAGAAATCACAATCTGTTCCTGTTCGAGATCTAACATGAAATGATATATCACGTTTGCAATCTTCATTTATCTTTTGTTTCTCTATTGCAATATATTTTTGCTGTTCTAATGGTTTATTTCATTTTATGAGTAATTTACATTGGTAGTATTTTAATTGCGTGGAAAAAGGCCTTGAATAGTTCAATAAGGTTACATCTGTTTCAGGATTTATTGAAATCAATAAGCAAACAGTGCTCATCACACAAATGTTTGCACTGGGCGAGAATCGAACCCACAACTACTTTTGCACGAAATCAGTCAATTACTGTTTTTCGTTGTGGATGTAGATAGTTTTGTTTCAAATCAAAAAATGAAAGAAAGAAAGAAGGAAACACTTTATTCGTAGTCACAGCACATAATAAGAATAAAAAGTAATACAAACAAAAAACACCTGAAATACGAGTACTATGTACATTTAAAATAAGTAAAAATAAGAACCAAAAAAAAACAATTAAGCAAAAAAAATATTTAAAATGTATTAGGTATATGTAGGTAAACAGAAATAAAGTTTCAACGCTAGATTTGACATACCTAAAGCATAACAATAATCATGAATGCTGGATGAAGCTGTTGTACCAACTCCATGGCGGCGGGATACCGCACTAGCGTCTGGATTGAGTCGTGAAAATCGTAAAACATATTCATTTTTATGTAGCAGATACTAAAAATATGAACGTGTCAGTAAACAGATGTAACTTGATCTATTTTTACAACTTGCGTATAAAATGCTTTATGAGTGACAGCTATGTACTACGGATGAATGGTTATATGGTTCGAGATAGATGTTCAGTATGTAAAAATTACATGTTCATACGCACCTGTACGAAGGAAGAACATTTGTGATTGTAACTTTAAAACTAAATAGGAATGCTTCACGTACTAATAATCTCTTACTTCACATCTTAGAAATATTACTTGCTTACTACACTAAGCGTCTCATTATGCGACATAAAGCATTTGAAGGTGAACAAAATTAATACCCAGAATATATAAAACATGTTATTTATAAAATATTTGACAGTTTCTTCACTATTATATATTCTGAATTCTTGAATCTGGCATTTTGTTTGTTTTAATTCTGAAGTCAGACAATAACCACATTCAAAGACTACTTATATACAACCATGAAGCATATAAAAGATTAGTTCACATTAAAGAAGCAATACAGATTGAATAAAAACGATATTTCTATACGACTCTGTCTCAACTAAACTATGTATGTGGCGTACAATGTACACAAAAAGTGCAGACACCGTGCGGTCATTGCACCGCATTATGACCGCGGTACCGCACCTTAGCGGTGAGTGGCGACTGTTGTGACCTTTCACACAACCCCCACAACACCGTGAACCGAGTTTAACTGGCTTAAATTTAAACCGATTATAACCAGCGCTCAAGTTATAACTGCAGTCGAGCGTATTACTTACTTTTCCTTATCTTGTTAAACTTAAACTAACGGAAGTAATAGTAGCAGTCCTATTGGTTTTTTTTCTTTTTTATATAACTTAGCCCAGCAAACAGGGAGACGGACAGGAGGACGGCCTGATGGTAAGTGATACTGGTACCACACTAATTAAAACTATTCGTCTTGTTGGTACTGAACTAACGCTTTCACAGTCCTATTGGTACCGCACGAATTAAAACTAGCAGTCCTATTAGTAACGAACTAGATAGCAGAGTCCTATCCGATACTGTCTTTTTGGTCTACTGTCTGTTCCTTTGTTAATTTTTCACAAAAATAAAAAAAAAACCACTTGATTTCGACAGGTGAACAATAAAGCAATTGATAATTATAGACTGAAGTTAAAAGTATTATTTTATGTTATTATATCATCACGCTAGGTACCAAGCGGGGCTTGCAGAAAGGATTGACAAACATTCCTATACACATAAAGATTGATTTCAGAGACATTTAATTAGTGATTATATTTTTTATTCCAATTGTTCATTCACCGTCTAGTCTGAGTTATGAT
>DWQT01001045.1:0-18447 GCA_018244895.1 Myscelus amystis hages
CTTGTCCTATGCTTCTGCTACATTTGAGGGTATGAATTTGCTCTTTACACTCCCAACACTACATAACTATGTTTTTTTATAACTCAACAAATAGCAACATTGTCTGCATATGTGAAAATTCATGTTGCTTATTAAGTTTGCACTCCTTCAGTCAATTGATCGAAAGCCAGGAAAACTTAGCAGAAGAATCCACTAGAAAGGAAGGATACATTAAACAAAATGCAGCTTCTGCTACAGCGTTAGTGGTAGTGTTGGTTGAATTAACATGATAATTAAATCTTAATATGCAATCGTTATACATTATTAAGTACAACTATAAACTTTTATATAGCACAACAGGTTTATAAGGACAGAAATATTTGGCAATCGGCGCTTTCTGCCTACTCCGTTGGTGTCCTAGTGTGATGGTTATGTATGTATGTACTATTGACTTTTTTCAGTTGATTCTTTAACGAGGTCAATAGCTTTTCTGTGCAATGAGGTTTTTGTATCCCATATTTTTATTTATATTGTATTCAGAGTCAGGCTTAACTTGTGTGATATTGTTAATCATCAAAGGATCTTTTTTAATCCCTCTGATATTCTGTTAAGTATATCACTAGAATAATGTATGCCTATTGAAAACAATTTGAACAACTTATGTCCAACGTCAAGCAAATAGGCAAAAATGCATAGTAATGCCATAAAATGTTTAGAAGCTGTGTTTGAAGATGCCACATTATCTTAACATTTAAAAAAACCTAGCTTCTGCCCGCGGCTTCGCACGGTAAATTCGGAGTAAAACAATTCCCCTTGCCCTGTACCGTGAAAATTTCCTGCTATCTTTGGAATATCTAAATTTGTATACTACATTTTTACTTATTGCCATTAAGAAATTCTGAACTGCAACATGTGCGAAGCTGCGGACAAAAGCTAGTTATACATGTAAACCTTCCTCTTGAATCACTCTATCTATTTAAAAAAAACCCATCAAAATCCGTTACGCAGTTTTACAGATCTACGCATACATAGGGACAGGAAATGAAAGCGATTTTGTTTTATACTATGTAAAGATGTTGAACTGAATTGTGTATGCTTCAAAACTCGAATCAACAAACTATTCCTATAACATATGAGCTCATTTGATTTGATTTAATTTAAACCGAGCTGCATATTCACTCAAACCACTAGGACATAAACTAGTTCTTTAGAAAAATCAACATAAATTGTTGCCACCACATATTTTATGACATATCAGTACCATGTATGTGTACCTAGTACCTAATACCCCGCATATAAACAATAATATGAATAATATTTGTTTTTAATCAACCCAATAAATGTACTATGGATTCCACATGCACAGAGCTATATGTAGACTAGTTCATTATACAAATATTTAAATTGACATATAGTAAAGACGAGGTTCAGCTTACCAAAACCATATACAAAAATCAATAACCATTTTTTGGTACATATAATTGGCTTATTTATTCGCCAATGTAACCAACTAATGTTGTAGTTCATTTTGTCTAAC
Source organism: Myscelus amystis hages (assembly GCA_018244895.1). Lineage (NCBI taxonomy): Eukaryota > Metazoa > Arthropoda > Insecta > Lepidoptera > Hesperiidae > Myscelus > Myscelus amystis. Next base: position 1,517 of record DWQT01001045.1, read on the forward strand.
ATATTTGTAGCACATTAAAACTATGTTGCATTTTTTTAACAAGCAGCTAAATCTCACTCCACATTGTGCATAACGCGCTTAAAAGCTTTCTCCTCACATATAAATACAGACAATAAATATCTCGTGAACAAGAGCATACCTGAATGTGATCAATGACCAGCCTGTCAACATCCAGACCCTTGTAATCGGCATTTGACTCGGCGTTTCTCAACAGTTGCAGAAGGAACTCTGCCGATTTCTTTGGCCAGCGACCCTGTGTTGTACCGAACTGTTTGGCCTGCGCGCACCGCCCTACGCCCCCGTTGAACCGGCGAAATGGAATGCACTCCTTCTGATCCACAACATTCTTCAGATAGCGTACGGCGCGGCGGAGGGGCAACTTTCTAATAGCCATTGCCGTTTCATAGGTGTTCTGAAATTGTAATAACATAATTCCTAAGTAATAACACTGTAAATTCCCCCTTAAATTTATGAGGTTTGAGTGCAATTTTCACCACTTCATAGTACTGGTACCTTGTTACAGACAATAAACAAACCATGTGGAATACAGTAAATAAATACCAACCTTAAAGTGGACACGCAAGTTGGAACCACGGGCCTTGCATGATTTAGCTGGATTGTCGGGTTCTCGAGAATAACGTCCCATTTTGTTACTGAAACACAGAGCGGCTCGTCACTATTGTGATACACAAACTTAGGTTAACTTTTTACTCGGTTACAAAAAGTTTTAGTCAAATCACTGAAATAAACACATGGAACAAAAGTTAGGTTTATAATTCCAAACACCATGCCTGCTTTATGTCTATAACTTTACACTTTTTGTGATTAAAATAGATTTTAGAAACACGAAACCAACCTCTCAACCTAATATTTTAACAGGAAAAGACATAGACAAGAATATTTGACAACACAATGACAATGACAAGACCGCAATGATATTTCCTTTAGTGTTGCCAAGTTACTATCTATACATAGAGCGAAACTTGAATGCAGAATTAATGTGTCCATTGAACAGAAAATTTAAATTAAATATTTCCATTCCTGTCTTCATACAGTCCGAAGTTTATTTTTACATTAATTGTCTTTAAAGCGTTTCTTCACACTGCATCTAAATAGCTAGTAAAAGAATCCAACTTCTAACTCAATTCGATTTAAAGTTCTGGTTTAATCTGCATTAATCTTTACCCAAATAAAAAGTTACTAACTTTAGTTTTGTATTTATCCAGTCTATGTCTATTATGTGTATATTAGTATAAAAGAAAGAGGAAAGATTTTTTTTTTCTACATTTGTAACTAATAGTTAAAAACTGCAGAACTGATTTCAAAAATTCTTTTATCATTTTAAAAAAGGATTTATATATCGTTTAATTTGAAGCAAGTTGCTATTGCAATAATGTAATAATAATAATATATGCCCAATCCGAAGAGCCGGTTAAGACAAATTTAGTTTGAAAATAGAGCAGGTTACTTTCCCTAACAATATATATTTTTAATGGGAATTAGCATATTAAATACATATTTCTTTATTTTTTTAAAACATTACAATGTTACTTATTCTCTTCTTTCTAAGAGAAGCCCACTAAGTATTAATAATAATCAGTAATCTGTTCTGTCTAACATGACAGTTGTCAGATGTCAGATTGTCAGTCTTGTCAGTTTTTCTTGTCCGATTGTGGATATCTATAAATAAAATTTAAAAGTTGATTACAGCATAAACGAATGAAAACTTTGTTTAAACTAAATATTTAAGTAAGTACTTCAAACTTCGTTTCTATTGTGGTCAAAGGGAAAGTAACTTTTGCTTATCAATCACATAATTTTCATAAGAATACCTGTATTTCTTTAACGGTAAAATGTCTAAAATGACCACATTCTTTTGCAATATGGTACTAAAATTACTGTTTATCCATGTTTTTGGAACTTGCCACCTAAGCAAAGGCTTTAAAAGCAATATGAAATATTCCCCACTCTTCCTTTACTTAGAGTAAAGGTATGTTTATATCTACAGACATTGAGTGTGTCAGACACGTTCCGAGACAAACACCAAAAGACATCCTTTATTCACATCTAAGCGTGCCATGTCAGACATTAACAGACACCGTTCCGCGTTTCCCACAGGAAAACAAAATAAAAGACTGCTCTCTCCGTTCATACTTCCTGGCAAGCAGCCACTGACACGTACAGACATGAACCGTACAGACAAAATATTCTTTCCGCGAATACTGGCCGCACACAGCCTGAGTCTGTTGGTGTCTGTGCGGCCGTGTATCGATAGATATAAATATGTTAATAGATATTGCATTTATAAAAGAATATTGTTTTGTCTGACACGCTTAATGTGTGTAGATATAAACGTACCTTAAGAGTGGTGAAGAACCTTGGCTAGTGCAAATGTTCTTCTTACCATTTTTGACTGAGCATTTGCACGGAATTGAATATTCCCTCTTGAAATAAATATGAGTTGAAAATAAATATTTCTTCTATAACTTTCCTTGAGTTGATGCAGTTTGGCCGGCATATATAACTGCATTTGAAGTCTTGTGTATGTATCGTTACTAGTTTAATCAGAAGTCCAAAGTTCATGATAGTTCAATCAAAGGATTATACTAAAATAAAACAATATTGGTCAGATAGTATACTTGTTAGTATTAGTTGTGTGCAGCTTTCTCTCTACATATAAGAATTACAGAATAAACTCAATTATTTTACAATACACAGCTACACACTTCGTTAACATACTTTGATATGTATTGAAATTGCTACTATTTTCAGGTATTTTATACATCATTAAACCCGATAATTTGCTACACAGTCCTAAAAGTAATATATCTACTAGAATTTATAGAAAATAATATTGCTTGCCTCTAATACATTTATATATTTACAATACATAGTCTTTCATATTTCAATAACTTAAATATAATATAATATTTAAATAAGAATATATAACAGACTAAATGTGAAACCAACTAATTTAAACAATGATACTACATGGCACATTAAAATACGGATTTTACTTCTAACAAAACATGTATGATATTACTGTAGAGAGTTATGATATTTATAGAAATTGTAATATTTATTTGATAGTTAAAACAAGACTGCTAATATAGTCAGTAATCACCCAAATTGAAATTATATTATATTCTAATTTTGAGATCCTAAATGAATTAAATTCATTACAATCACTTCCATAATATTTACTAATAATAAAAAATTATCTACATTTCGTATTTCACAATATGACTAGATTTGACTAGAAAATTGTTACATGACAATAATGAATAGGCATATAGTGATAAGATAGAAATAAGTTAGTAAATACACCATTTCCTAATGACTTGAAATAATTCTTATTAAAATAATCTTTCCAAGGTGCAATACTTTACATTACGGAAATTTCTATCAATCAAGACGTTCTATCCTTCGCTCCGGATTGACTAGGAGGGGGTACCAATAGGTATTGTGTATCCCTTACTTTTAAGGTACTACAAAGTAATAAATAAAAAAAATTGTAACAAAATAAAACAAGTGAATATCGAGGTAGCAGCTAGTGGGGCGCGGGCCCCGGCGTAGGCCGGAGCGGCAACGGCGCCGCGCAGCCCGCGCACCCTTCGCGCGCCTCCCGTTCTGAAATTATTCACATCACATTACATTCCTAGACAAAGATAAAGAAGTTTATTTCCACAAATATCGGTACATTTACAGATGTTACAGAATAGTTCAATCCATATTTTGTCTTTATTGGCGTACAGATTTAGGACTTGCACTTATAATTAAAATAATTGTTCATTATTAAGTAATTAGTACATTAAAATTCACTTATATGTATTTAAAATCAGCACAAAGTCATCTTTTGTTCCCAATACTGCACGAAATAAAAAAAAATTAATAGACCCGGGGTTTACATCGGCTTTGGTGCAATGTAGAAGTAAAAGAATTGATTTATAGAAATCAATATTTTTCCATCCCTTTGTTGTTCGGTCCGTGTATATTACCAACTTGCTATATCATTTCCATCAATATTGAAAACCAAGTTTATGTGTCCTCTGAAAAGCCAAAAAAGGTATTCTTTAATCGAGTAACATGGTAGAGGGTATTTTTTTTATTGTCTAAACCTAGCAAACAGGCAGACCGGCCACCTGATGGTAAGTGGTCACCGTCGCCTATGGACATGTGCAACACCAGAGGACTTACCCACGCGTTGGCGGATTTATGCAGGCTCCAGTCCTGACATACTTCTTTGACGTCACTGGGCAGGTGTGAAAATGACCAACGAAGCGCCGAAGGGGCTGAAGAACAACATCTACCGCTCGTACATATCGGACCCGATCTGCGACCCCGAGTTCTACATCTCGTGCCCGCGCACCGAGGAGTGGCGGCGGCTGCTGTTCGCGCTGTGCTTCTTCCACGCGATCGTGCAGGAGCGGCGCGCGTTCGGCCCGCTCGGCTGGAACATCCAGTACGAGTTCAACGAGAGCGACCTCAGGATCTGCATCATGCAGCTGCAGGTGAACGCGGAATATGGAAAGCCGTTAATCATACTAATTGAACTGAACGGTACGCGTTAAAAGGCAAAATATGGATTGAACTAATAATTCTGTAATATCTTTAAATGTACCCCATATTTATGCAAATCTTGTTTTAACTGTCGTTAATGATGAAGACTGGCTGACCCAGAAGCAAGGCGCAGGCGGAACGGCGGTGAAATATTTCATTTACATTTAAAGTTACCGTCGTTTTGCCCAGGGAAGTACGCATACGTGAGAGATCTGACGACCTGAAGTCAAATTCAGTGAGATTAGCCAAAAAGATACTATTCGATTACTGTGGCTACTTCAACAGCAAATCCTCATTCGTTATGAAATCCTAGACAAATTGTTTTAAATTGCGTTAAAGTTACCTACATTATTGTACAGATGTTCCTGACGGAATATACGGAGACGCCGTTCGATGCGCTCAACTACTTAGCGGGGGAATGCAACTACGGCGGCCGGGTGACCGACGACAAGGACAGAAGGCTCATTCTGTCTCTGCTCTCCATCTTCTACAATGAGGAAGTCACTTCGGATCCCAAGTAAGTCCAATGACATTAAATGAGCTTTTTTGTACCTGTATATTTATTCAGCAGAAACGAGAGCGTTAGCAGTCATGCCAACCAAAGATAAGGGCATTAGTATTCTTAGGCAGTCCCTAGCTTGGTGTCAAAGTACTAAATTCACACTCACATGCGTACCGTACATTTCAATTAGCCAAATACTTTTTGACTTTGGCAAATGTGTGTATGCTCTCCATTTCTGCTTTACACAGGACTTGTATTCTGAAAGACCATGGATTTTATTAAATCATTTAAGTACACCCTAAAAAATGGAGAAGTCTCATTTTTTTTACACAGATAGATAACCTACTGATACTTGAGATTTTTTCGATCAGACCTAGAAACGGGAAAGCCAGGTAGAGGATGACTTTAGTAGGATAATGCCCTTATATGGTAAACAAATTGAAATCAATCGCAAATCGACGTGTCTGTGATTTTAGCTACTCGTTCTCCCCGAGCGGCGACTACCGCATCCCGTGCAGCGTGGACTACGGCTCCGTGCTGGAGCACATCAAGTCGCTGCCCATGATCGCCAAGCCCGAGGTATTCGGGCTGCACGAGAACGCCGACATCACGAAGGACAACAAGGAAACTGCCGCTGTAATTTGATCACGTTTTTCATCCACACTGTTTGTGGTCCACTGCTGGACCCGGTCTCCTCTCCGAGAGATGTAGGCCATAGTCCACCACGCTGGCCAAGTGCGGATTGGTACTTCACACAGCTCAGAAAATATTATACACTTTATAACATCTCTAAGGTGTGCGGGTTTCCTCACGATGTTTTCCTTCAACGTTATATTGAGTGATATTTAAATTACACCAATAAATGAAGCTATTTCGAAATAGCTTGATTTGAATTTGCAACAAGCTGTTCCCTTTTCTCATCGGTTATAAACTATATTGTGGTCTTCTATGTAAAAATATAAATGACGATAATAGTAAGAGTGGAAAATATTGTGTGAAACATTTGTTTCCTTTGCAAGTAGATTTAAGCAGACATAACAGATATTCTCCTTTGCCTGTTGCGTTTTATGCAAGGATCTTCTTTTTACGTATTAGTCACAATACACTTGGAAAATTTTTCATCTATGATCACCGAGATATGATTCCGTTGCAGCTGCTATTCGGGTGCCTGCTGACGCAGACGTCGATCGTGGCGGGCGGCGGCGGCGCGGAGGGCGGCGAGGCGGGCGGCGTGGTGGACCTGACGCGCGACATGATGTCCCGCCTGCCCCCGCAGTACGACGTCTACGAGGTGTCCATCAAGTACCCCGTGCAGTACTACAACAGTATGAACACCGTGCTGAAGCAGGTCGCGTGGCCTTTTGTTTATTCAGTATTATTATTGGAACGAAGTTCCTTATCGCGCGTTGCGAAGGAGGCTAGACGGAAAAAAATCAGACGAAAAGTTGTCACGACCCTTTTTGCTAGAATTAATTTAATTTATTACAATTCTTTCACTAATTAATCGAAAGGAACGTCCCTTGACACCTCTATTTTTTTTCTATTATAAACATTCCTGTAGGTACTGTGTGTATATTAATTGTTTTCTTACACTGGCAATTTATCCATAGGCTTTTAAATAAAATAATATTTTATAATGATTTAATATTTAGAATTAGTTTGTACTATGTGTGTTTTTACGATTGCATTATCATTTTGATTTAATTTTTTTGTTGCTCATTTCTCTCTGTCTCTCGCTTTCTTGTCCTTTTCTTATAATTAAAGACAATACCACTGGACACTGTACTTTATAACTTCTTTTTTCTATGTAATTAGTAAATTATATATCACGCCAAAATCTTTATACTCGAGCCCTTAAGGGGACAGAGAATAGTCACGAAATATGAACGTGTGTGAAGCGCTTAATGCGCTCTTATTAGTACGTGTGAGTAATGGTAAGGAGACCGCATGAATGGACAATTTTCTTATTTCATTTGATCCTTGGGACCCGGAAGCGATAAGAAGGCTTAAGATGCTTCGGAGACTTAGAACGAGATAGCTCGGGTGCGGTTGAATTTTTTTGTTTCCATGTCCACCTAATACCTGCCTACTGTTTTGGTTAAATAATGCGTTGAATCTAGTAATTTGTGATAATAAGTGTGGGCAATACAAAGTTTAAACATTTCGAAAATCGAACAGAGTAACATAATATGTTAATGATAATGAAATATTTAGGTAATAGTGGCATTAAAACATTAGCCTGACTGACTTATCAATATCTATTGGGCCAAGTTAATCTTCTGTAACAGCATGATCAAGCGTAGCATAATAATTAAGTGTTAATAGATATTTGTCAATTCAATTAAAACTATGAACTAACTAATTACTATTTTCATACCTGTGGGTATCTCTATGGAGTTAGAAGACGCAGGCGAAAATGTTGACATTCCCAACGGACTGTATTAAATACATGTCACGCAAAATATGTCAAAACCATAAAATTATACAGCATTACTGTAACAGTTAACCCTGCAATCAATTACATAACCCGTCAGCTGCAAAATAAGCCAATTTTACCCGACAACGCGGAACGCAACTTTCCCGTCACGGGACGTTCCTCGTAACATGTACGGGGTAGGGGGTACCGTAGGCACGTATATGGTTGTCGTGTGAGCAACAGGTGGTGGCCCGTAGGGTTAAACGGAAGCATAGGAGAGGGAATATGCTCTACATTCATTATTATTTTTGTATTTTATTATAAATATTCGGTTTCGATTTCCGGCCGGGTTTGAGCCATATCTGAAAAATACCAATTATTTATGAGTGACAAATGTTGTCCACGAAATAACATGTAACAACTTTTATTTTCTTATCATAACTAATTCTGTGCGAGTAGCGTTTAGGCAAAGGTAAGGCAAAAGTAAGTTACAAAATGTTTTCAGACAAATTAAGGCCGTTGTTAGAGAAATTGACAACTGAGCCAGAGATTGTGGGTTGAATTTCTGTCAATGCCAAATATTTCTGTGTTGAGCGAACTTTTCGCTCTGTTCTTGGGTGTAAAATTACATACAATTTTAGTATACATTGAAAACTACGTACATAGTATTCAACTCTCCGGTTAGCGTAATATAGACTTAGCCTACTTTGTGATCGAGTAAGTGTGGGCTGATTGTCATACTTAAAAAAAAATTAAACATTATTTTAAAGTGGAGTGCCTTCTGCGAAGAAAAGTTCGGTAGCATTATGAGGAAAATGTTTTCTCATATGGTGGAAAATCCTGCGGTTAATACGTGCTACCGCGCGCCGGAGGATTTATACAGCACTTTTGTTTTACGGCCTCACCCTGTATAAATCTCGTTAAGTATATTCTGCGGTCTGTTTATGATTCATGCGTGAGTTGTACTTTATGTGCAGTTGGTATAAAGATAAATCGCTTTATGAATGTGCCTTTTTAAGCGAAACTTGCCTTGTGTAATGCCTTTTTAAACGAACCTTGCCTTGTGTTATGCGTTTTTAAGCAAAAATTGACACTTTAAAATATCGCAGAATACTTTAAAGTAATATCTATAATAAAAAGGAACTTATGAGCAGGTTTATAACAAAATATCAGAATAAAAAAACTATAGGAATAATTTTAGTGTAACTTGCAGTTGCATATTTCTCCAAATTTCTTCTATACTAAGCACAATGTGCTAAGCTTATACCACTAATTTCTACGCCGTAAAAGGCAAAATATGGATTGAAGTAATAATGTTGTAAGATCTTTGAATATACCCATATTTTTTCCAAAAAATGTCTTTTGTCTTTTGTAATGTCATTTCTATTTCTTTCTTATTCTGTGGTACATACGACCCCCAAGTCTGTAATAAAACATGTATGTTAACCGTTTAGCGAGAATGTGTGATACGTAGTCGGAGTGATCCCAGGGGATGATATTATCACCCTCACGGATGGTAGGGGTTAAATCAATATTGACTATATTGAGTAATACGTGTGACGGATTTTGCTATTGATTTTATATTGACAACTAGTTGAGTTTGCTGTATAAATATTGCTATATAAATTGCTTTATGCATGCAAAGTCTCAGTCCGATCGGTTTAAAATTGACAAAGTTTCATACAAATTTTCATCTCCTATTTTATCCCATTGGGGAAAAATTTATCAAAATACTTTCTCGGCGGATGCCTACGTCATAATATCTACCTGCATGCCAAATTTCACACCAATCCGTTCAGTGGTTTGGGCTGTGCGTTGATAGATCACTATGTCAGTCAGTCACCTTTTGATTGATATATATTTAGATAACTCTCAAAATCGGCAATCATTAGCAATTCTTCTAGTCTTGCACATGTCTGGCCGGTATGCCATTTGCTAGGTTAATTAAAGAAAAACTTTATTTGAATGTAACAGACAATTTTGTTTCCTATATAAATCGTGTTTCCTCATCTAATCCCAACTGCCAACACCCCATAAACACCTAATCAGAACATCTATGGTGAACGTTAAACAAGAATGTGTGATATTACGTTAAGGGGTGTTCCCGGGGGATGATACTATTACCCTAATAGGTGTTAGGGGCGCCGCTGCTTACAGGTTATTTGAGATAAAATATATGGAAGCTAAGTATGGAGTCGTTTTCCTGTTAGCGGTTGCAAATAGATTTTGATAAACTGTAGAGTTCTACTCTTGATTGGTTGGAAGAATAAATTTATATTTGTGTACTTACGGAATTAAATACATTTAAGTTTAATGGGCTTATATAACTTTGTAATGGCGCAGGGAGGGGTAATATCAACATGTATGAAGATTAAGTAGTTTTGTCCCCGATGCAGGAAAAATCCCAAAATCTTAGCTAGAATTACACAAACATCTAAGTCAATGCAAGGCTGTAAACGTAGCTTTAAGTAGGTACTTTTAATTATTCTTTAGGTAATGCCCACAAAAAAAAATATCCGCAATTGTTTTCCTGTCCTACAACGATGGCCTAATACAAACCCGATTTAAGTATAGGTAGTTAAAGTGATTGTTAATTCATATTACATCTCGAAATTAGTACGCAGATATAAAAAAATTCCATACACTCTTACATACAAATTAAAATTCAGGCGCAGTTACATCGTAAACTAAGGCAGTATTCACATCGTTATAACTTCATTATTGCATATCAACGTTAATGCAAAATGAAACTTAATATCATTCCGCCGCGCACTGCACTTAAATGGCCAACAAATGGGATTGAGCCTATAGGAATTGTTCATTAAACTGTCTATTGCCTTTAGACGTTTATAGTACAGCCTGCAAAAAAATAATACACTTAAATGAAAACAAATTTAACACAGAACCAAAGCATGCAATAAATAATCTATTAAACAAATAAATCAACTAAACCATTCGATCAATCAATTCAACGATTTAATGAATCAATCACACATTTTGTTTATCACAGCTACATCTTATCTTACATGAAACTAAACATTTTAATGTACTTCTTGGCGGGATATCGTTACTTAATATTATTGTTACCTAGGAAAGGAAATAAGTTAAGCGTTGATAAAACTAAAAGCCCTACAGCCTGCTATTTAATCTATATTTAGTTAGAAACAAGTCAATATTGACGGGGTTTGTAAGACGATTTCCCTTTTTTTACTCCCACAACCAGCCTCCGCAAATCCACTGACGTCAAATGTTATGAATAACGTTTTTAATATGCAAATACAAAAAAGGAAAAATTTCGTAGTAAGTTTTGTTACTAAACATCATTTTTAAATACTAATTCGTCATATGGAGTGGGCAGAAAGCATCGAGAGCCATACAGCCTTGCAAACCGAGCCTGCGTCTTCTTCTGATGTTATAGTATTTTAATAATAATAATAAAAACGTTATAAGTTCTAAGCATTCATTTCGCTCCGCTTTTTAAACTTTTCTCTCTTATAATATAATTCAGTTATCTTGTATTTACATAACAGATTTTTCTTTTCTTTGTCAAATGTGTTTTTAAATATGCACATTACGTGTCATTATGTAAATTCAATTAGTTTCCATTTAAATACTTTTAATACGTCATTATTGGGATAACCTTTTTAATGTGATATATTTATGCTGACGTTATCAACCATGTTCGTTGTCATCTAATCTTGTACATTGAACTAGTTCCGTTATCTCGGCGCTCTGTTCGCCTGTTTTGTCAACGCTTCTAACATATGTAACGCTAAATGTGTGCTGGGGAATTAGTTTTTATGTTAATCCATGAATAATAAACAAGTTGAAGTAACAAGGTTGTGGTAAGATTAAATAAATTATATGTATGTGAGTTTAATTTGTTGCGTTTAATTTTTCTATGTGTTACCATAGTATAATTATTTTCTTTTTCTATATATTGGTACGTCAAGCGAAAATTTTTGTATCCCTGTTTAGGCATCTTGCGGACCAAGATGTACGGGATATGGCAGTATTAGTTATATTACATTGATATGAAATATCTTTACATAGTATAAAACAAAGTCGCTATCGCTTCCTGATTCTATGTATGCGTAGATCTTTAAAACTACGTAACGGATTTTGATGCGGTGTTTTTTAATAGATAGAGTGATTCAAGAGGAAGGTTTACATGTATAACTAACTTTTGTCTGCGGCTTCGCATGTGTTGCAATTCAGAATTTCTTAATGGCAATAAGTAGTACCTACATGAATTTAGATATTCCAAAGATAGCAGGAAATTTTCACGGCATAGTGAAAGGGGAATTGTTTTACACCGAATCAAACGCGCGCGAAGCCGCGGGCAAAAGCTAATAGGTATGCTATAAATAGCTTATGCAAAAATCCAAAGAAATTGCAAAAAACGTGATATTTCGATTACAATCAGTAATAGGACCAACAATTTTAATGTGCTCACTGCCTTATTGTTTGTTCTTATAAGAATCGAACCCACGACCGTCGGTCAGTATCTCTAACCACTACACATCCAAACCCGTCTATTGTATCTTGCTATAGAACTACAGACATAGGTGCAGTACTCCTATCTTCTATTGGCCGGCGAAATGGATGTTTCTAAACGACCATAGGAAATGTATGGTGCGTTGTACAAAATACGAGTATGCATGAAAATAACGTTTCTTGTTACAATCTGACGGACTGTATGCTCATTTACTGCCTCATTATTATAAAAACCCTACATAGCGTCATTCGTCGCGGGCTGCACTCAGCGGAAACCACATTATCCACTGCGGATAGTGCGCATTACCCCGTGCATTTAACATAAAATCTTTTTTTAATTCATACATTTTTATAGCACCGCGGTACTATTATGAATGTTGCATCGCTTTCGCTTCGCACTCGCAATGTGAACGCGCAACAGCCTGAGTGTGCATTGATCATTAAAAATGTGTTAATGATGATGAAATCGTACTTTAACGCGTTAGTGGTGATTAAATCGATAGTTCTATTTCAGTACGTTATGTAACATACGTGTTAGTGGCGTTCTAAATGAACTGTTCAGTTAATTAAGTTATATTATTAAAATTATAATGCCAGTGAATGTACTATGAATGTGTAGAGAACTAATACTTATTTAGCATGGGTTAGGGTCCCTTATAAAAATATCACGTTTGGAGTGAAAGTTACAAAGGCAAAAATAGTATAGGTATACATAATATGTTCAGAATAAGCGATTTGAAGTAGAGAAACCCAATAACAGAACTCCGAAGACGACAGATATGCAAAAAACAAGATATTGAAGCTTCAAAAATATATAAACATGATTGGCATAGCTATTTTGCTTAAATTTAAATACGCACTAATTACAAATATCACACAGGTTACAATAAATGGCATTCGACTACTTAAAAAACAGGAGGTACTCCAAACCCAACCCTTAAGCATGTATCGCTGTTCCTTTCATTCCCACCTGAACGGTCACGGTATACCTTTTCTTTCATACCCGGGATCGCTCAGGGAACCCAGAATAGGTCCGCAGCGCGTGTCAGCGACGCATCTTTGAATGGGAGGCACATTAACGCGCGGCATTCATCAACCGACTAATGACACGTCCGCACGTCACACCGAAGCCTTGGCGTGTGTTGTGAACGGATGGCGGTACAGTTTTTTTTACCGTTTTTTATTTTTTTTTGTCACTTTTTTTCTATTTTATACTTACCTGAACTCAACGGAACTGTCAACTGTAAAGGATACATATGGATCAATACTCTGAATTTGATAATGAAAGCGATAAATTAAACGCTCCGTTGCAATTGTAAGGTGTCTCCTCTGTACATCTTAATCTTTGTCACTTATGTGAGCTTTATATTTAAGTACACATTGCAATAAAGTCAGTAATATACCAGCATCTGAGAGTATTATTTCGCCACCTCGCCCCACCTACCTTACACAATCACTCATAACTACGTCAATAGCGTTCTGATGTTTAAAGATCCTCTGCTAAGATGAGGTATGTCAACTCTGCCAGAGTAGCCGATCAAATCCGAAATAATCAAAGCTGGAGTGATTATAAAGAATACCATGAAGCCACATAACGCGAGAAAAGGATAGACTCAAAAACCTTTAATGACACCGCGGAGCGAATATTAACAATATTTGGTTTGTATCATTGAAGTAAAGCATCGCCAGATTAAACACGACCTTTGCTAATAAAGACGAAGAAGCAATTACTAAATGAAAATAGTATGAATAATCCTTGTTATATGTCGATCGGTAGTCTGATTGTGAATTCGCTTTACGCTTGTAACATGTACCACACTTGGAGCCATAACAGATGGGAATATTAAAACATTACATATTTTCCTTTATTCTTTTCTTCCGTAGAAGCTTTCAGCATTCATTCGTCGTGTATTTCAATGGAATTAGATGTGACGAACGTATACATTTCACTGAACACCTGAAACTATCTCGGCTGTAAAGGCCGTTCAGACTTAATGTTTCTTTACGAATACATCCGTTAATGTGCAAATTTAATTAAATAAGCCGAGGAAGTGAGAAAATCGCATAGAGGAGTTGCAAGTGGCATTTTAATTGGACATAATGGGACTGATTACTGTGAGGGACTGTTTAGTGTGAAATTTAAGTATGAAACAAAATATAAGGATTGCGACATGTTTTTTTTTAAATATTACTTGGAAAATTTTACCCACAATTACCCACAAGAAATATATCTAAACACATTATAAAGTGTAATTTAAAACTTATTTTAAAAAATCCGGAAAAAACATTTTTAATTTTTTTTTTTTGTTTTAAACGCAATACTGGATATTAAATATCCCACAATGTATTACAATGTTTGGAGGTACCCAAGTAACGGGTCCACCCAAACCCACACTCGGGATCGCCGCAGCGGACCGGTCCGCTTGACATATAGCTGACAAATTTATACCACTGATAACATTATCGAGCAGCGCTGTACAACTTTATTACCCACTTTACAGCGAGAACTGTATCGATTGTACAGTCACTGAAATTGGTTTTCTTTGCACACACAACTGGACAATACTAGGACTAGATTTTTTTATTTTAATAAACCTTACCTTGTATGTTGGATGATAAAATTATGACAAAACAGCTATATAATGCAGGTAATGTAAGCGAGTGATGAATGTAGAAGGACTTCAGCTTTGTAAGGACAAAGGCATTAGACAGTCGGTGCTGTCTGTCTGCCCCGTTAAGGGCCTAGCGTGATAGTATAATAATAACGTCATTCGTTAAACATTTTATTCACGTGTTATTTATTACATTAAGTTTAAAACGGCGCAGCAATACTTGAATATAGCCACGTATTTTGCACGAAATGCTCACAACGATTGCATTTCGATACTAACCAACATATTTTGATAACGTGTATTGTCACAAAGTAACGTCCGCACACAATTAAATAGTGTTCTCAATTTAAAATTTTCTACAATATCTTGAATTTAAACACAATCCCGTCCAGCAACAAGCATAGACCATTACACCACAATAAAAGATAAAGCGACGCAAGCAGTGCCATTCCCGAGGCAGCCGACGGCCATTACGCCATAAAGGCGCGTGCACATGACTTACTACTGCATTAGCGACCGCGATACGATATCTTAACGCCTCGCCTCCAACAGAAATAGTTGTAACGCACGGAACGTGAACCACGCAGCGGCAATAGTCGTAACGCATAACGTAGGCACAAACCAACTTTATATGATACCGGTTAAATGATTGGTTATTATGTTCCCGCTCCAGATTTAATGTTTATCGTACTCTGATTTGTCTATGATCCTGTTAGTATTACGCTGTATCGTGTAATGGATGGCGGTGTGATCGCAACAACTATTGTCTCGGCCGTAGCGGGTAATGGGTTAAGTTCGAGTGAATAGCGTAAAGAATAGATTTATTGAAGTATTGCGTTTTTGTTTTTTTTTTTACATCCCTGTCATTTTCAAAATCCCGTGTTGCTGATTGTTAAATTCTTCATTAAGCCATTTAATTGGCGATTTGCATTGTTAATAAAAAAATTAATTATACATATGTATTTATTATAATTAGTTGTAACTGTTGTAAAGAGAGTACAGTGAAAATGACAGTGAATTTCGAAATTATTGACAGCCTAAATTTTTTCCTGTCTAAAAGTTCTCAAATCTATGGTATGGAGTTTACAAGGTGCCGATATTTTAGCAACACGGCGTCTAGATTAAGCGAAGTAGCCTATTAACGCGCGACTTACACGGAACGTTTTTTAGCGATGAACGAGGCGTAGATCAGTTGGGTAACCACGTCTTAAACCCGACTAAGACACCAGCGTCAGTCGATTACACAGATTTACAAGTTAAAAACAATTTGTACTCTGTCATTAAATACTCGTATGTCTGGAAGAGATCACTCTTTTACCGACAAAATGGCCTATTGTCCATGCCTTATTAAACGGTTTTATATAGGATCGACTTCGTGGTTGAGTGGTTTGACACCTTGACTGCAAAACTGAAAGTCGTTCATTCGATTCCGATCCAGAAAGATATTTGTGTGATGAGCGCATTTCTTTGTTCAGTACATGAATGTCTATTAAAAATGTGGCTATTTTTTGAAAATTTCGTACGTAACTCGAAACATTATTGTGATTGTTTTGGTATGGTAGATCATGAATTATTAATGCATTCAGCTTGCCATTTATACCTTAATTGTAACATTATTGTGAGTCAATAAAGTTGAAATAAGCAAATAAATCGATGGTAGAAACTTTTTGCTCAAGGTTAAATGAACGATAGACTGTGCGAGTAAGATATTATAAAAGGAATTAGGTCTCCATAAACTTCTTTATCAAGTCCTTTATATTAATCAGTTTTCATTAATGCATCGTCGTAGAACCCTTAAATCGTTTATAAGAAAATATATACACTTAATGGTCTAACATAAAAAACCTACTGGCACTAAAAGCTATAATATAACCCCAACTATAGTATGAAATGTTGTTTCAAAGAGTATTTACGTTAAAAGAGATTCTATATTTAAATTCGCCGCCAACGCACAACAAAGCTCAACCAACAATAGAACATTTAAACAGAATATAAAACAAAAAGCAGCACGCATTCTTTCGGAACACTTCCGGTTGAACGTAGCTGCGAACACGTTGGCGCGGCTGGCTCTGGAGTAGGTATTCATGCACACGTGAAAACCTGGAGAGCTCCGGAGAGGTTATTACGCGCTATTGTTTTTATATTGTGCGCGCAACATGCAGAGATAGAGTTGCAATGGAACTCGAATTTTTTTTTTTATAATATGGAAGTGGAAGACGAGCATGCAGTGCGCCTCCACCCCTGAGGACTGAGCTGGAATGCCTCAAAAATGTATGTCTCCCTTACCACACCCTTCAAACCAGAACACAGCAGCGCTTAACACTGCTGTTATAAGGCAGAAATA
>DWQT01001046.1:0-18446 GCA_018244895.1 Myscelus amystis hages
GTTCTGGGTGGGAATCGAACCCACGACCTCCGGTTTCACAGTCAGGATCTCTAACCGCTCGACCACGAGGCCAGTCTATTAATTATATTGAAGGTAACGTCGACGTATAGTATAAATAGCAGGTTAAGTAGTGTTATTAAAAATGAAATAACACTAACGGCCTGTAGGTACTGTAAGTATATGTTTATAGTCTAACAAAGTACATGAAAGCGAGATAAAGGCTATGATAAGGTAAAAGTTATAATATAGTGTAGTGTAGCTATGATTACATGTAATATAATTGATAAACTTTTGATATTATATATTTTGAAATAATAACCAGTGAGACATTGTGTCGTGGTTTAGCTGATAATATACGACGCAGAGTATGAAATCAGTCCATACTGAGCAAAGTATGGTGAGGCAGTCAGCGCGATGGTTCCACCATGCACCGCACGCAGCCAGCAATGACGCAGACATGACGTAGACCGCCAACCCCTTCCCATTAAAAACTTTCCGTCTTCAACTTCACTAATAGTAATCTGAAACAAAGTTCGCCGGTTCAAGGTCGCAATTTAAAGTTTTTCGAAAAGTTCTTTTCCCGCTCAGTTTTTTATAAGTATATAAATCTTTTTGCCGGCGAAGTTCTGCAAAGTTTTTGGCCCAGATTGTCATCGATTTTTGTTTGAAGAGTTTGTTTTTCATTGTTCTTCTTTACTTGTTTGACGGTTAATTCATAAAAAGTTCGCCGCCCGAACAATCGATAACGCTCTGTTTGTAAACAAAAGCCATATTTTTACTACTTCTATAACTTGTTGGGCCACAAACTTACGCATAACGGTTCAAGCCGCTTAACTCTTAAATGATTTAACATTATATGTACCGATTTATCGACAAATCCGGAACGACAATTGCCATTCTTCCCAGGGAATTCTCCAACAAAAAACCGTCATAATAAAATTTCGTCCCAATTAACCTATAAAATAATAGACCCCTTCTTTTAAGCAAATGCAATCTTATCAGAATAAACCAAAAAATAGATTATAAGCAATTAAGACGATAATATTACTTGTAATCGATCAATATTAGAACTGTGCACCCGCACAATTTTCGCTACTATTTTCTCTGACTTTATAGATATTGCGTTATTGCACAGCTTGAATATATTTTCCCCGTCATAAGGGTATGCACGACTGTAGGCCGGAGGGCTCTCATCACCTCGGCCCTGAATATTTTGCTACTCATACGTATCGCAACCCTCTGTCTCAACTTATGTAAATACTGCCCTAACACTTTCTCCGTTTTTCTCGCATTTGCGCACAATACGTGCAATTTGATGGCGGATCCTAGCATTATCCAAATAGGTGAGCCCTCTCTATGTGGATTTCCCAACGTAAAGTGATTTGAACTTTATTTCGGAGATCATGAATAAAAGGTAGTCGGATCTTTTAAAGTACATAACTTACAAAGGTTGTACTATGTCTTTGTGAACCTTTTGTAAAAATAAATTAAATATTCAGCATTTAGCAATACGCGTGAAAGTATTGTACGATGTATTACTTTCTTTAGTAATGGAACAGGTAACTACTAGCAAAATAAAACTGTTCAGTCAATTATTTTGTCTTTAGCGAGAAAAATAAAAAAAATGTTAGTGTAGACAAGAACAAGAAAAGAAAAATAAGAATGATTTAATTTCAAAATTAATTGCTACTTGCGTAGACAAAGGAGGCATAATGAATAGCCGTCCCCGCTGTCCGTCTCGGCTGATTTATTTCATGACTTCGGATATGCAAATGGCATTAACATTCAAAGACGTAGGTATCCGCGCCCCCTTTAAAGAAATCTCCGAGACCGCACAATGATGCCAATCCTGGGTGAATCTTAATA
Organism: Myscelus amystis hages; assembly: GCA_018244895.1. NCBI lineage: Eukaryota > Metazoa > Arthropoda > Insecta > Lepidoptera > Hesperiidae > Myscelus > Myscelus amystis. The sequence continues at coordinate 1,867 of DWQT01001046.1, forward strand.
TTTTATGTTGTGTTATTTTTCTTTTCTCTCATCTTTTTTCCTTCCTGATATTATTTATTTCCTCGCCGACAATGAGATTCCCACTTTAGCACGTAATAAAAAAGAATTATTGTTCATCTTTTTATATCGCAACGTTTTGTTGGATAATGTCACCGAGATTGAGAGAGAGTCGGCTTGAACCGTTCGTGTCAATGGTATTTATTTATCTTTTCCTCATATTGTCTGAACAAGTGCGACACCACTTTTCTAAGATCTTGCATAAGCGTATAACGAATATTTTGATAAAATATAGTGGTATTTCCATAACCAGATTCAATACGCCCCCGGCGTAACCAATTTAATGTGTTGAGAATCTGTATCTGCACAGTCACATTTATATGTATGTATGTATAGAAAACAATCTATATAAAAAAATCCCTGACTCATTTCTGTTCAACCCATTTTCAGAAATAAAATAGACACCTCACATGTTGATTAACAAGTCCCCGGCGGTTAGCAAAAGAGTGGTATCAAAAAAAATCATCACGGCCGCGGCCGGGGAGTGATCGAGCCGATGATTGATCGTCAGACTAATTGTTTGATGGATGGTTGGAGTCCCATCTTCCCCATAGGTTACTCTACGTGAACTTATAAATAAACAAGTTTCTAGTGAAATATACTTACATAAAATTCTTCTTATATCATAACATCTTAGCACTCTAATACCTTTGGTCGCCGTTTCCAACTTGTCTAATTTGACTTTAAGCCCTGATTTTAACATTATCTTTCATAAAACCTAGAATAACTTCAAAACACAGAGAAATGGTTAACTTATTATCATAAAAAACTCCACATGCCTTCCACATAATTAAGACAAAATACGAAAATCAAAAGCCAAAAGCAACATTGTTGAAAATACATCTCTACTAACTCCATAATATTTACTTTTACTCTTGGCTTCTCGCAACGATTAATTCATACTTCAAACGCGTATTATTCGTATCATTACCGCCGTCAATTTAACGAAACATAAATTAAACATCGACCATGTTACATGTGCACAGTATTTCCAAATAGTAATTAAATTCCGGAGCACAAAGCGGTAGATACGCGGCGGAACCTAATTTTCATAGCTGATTAGACTTACCCCACGGGATCATACGATTACGTCACGGGACCCTATTCCGGACGGTTCTAGCGCACACGACGGCGATACGCCGATAGTAGCAGAGGCAATCGACGTCGCGGCCTGTCGAATGTTGTCGCGTACATACGTGATTTTTACTACTCTAAATAATACTATAAACACGCTAGTAACGGCCTGTGTATATAATTAAACTGTTTTAAAAACATTACCTAACTACAAATCTTTACAAAGTTTTAAACTTAAAAAAAAATGGATTTTAAAAAATCACATAAAAAGGTAAAATTTCAAAATATGACTTGTAATTGCGAAATACATATAATTTTACGTTTCCCTTTGGTAAGAATAAGTAGCATATAGAATAAAACACTATGAAGCCGGAATTAATTATTTCGAATTTTCCCTTGTCTCCAAGGCCTTAGAAGTGAAAATAACATCTCTTAAATCCACCTGATGAAATAAGATATATTATAACTTAAACAAAGGTAATTTAGTACGACACGAAATCACGCAAAATCAGCTATCAAAAATTGCTAATATCTTATTAAATAAAGATCCGAAAATTGACGGATTAAAATTGGCTATCAGCGTCTTGTAAGCGTCACAAGCCAATTATACGATTTTGGTTAAATCTGCTATGCAAAAGTCCCGTTTTTATAACTCGACGGTAACGAAACTGTACGTCGATCAGATTTATATGCATTTATTATTGTAACCTCACTCACATTGTTCAGAATAGGCCGTACGTTTCCTGCGCAAAACGCTGCTACCTCAATCAGTTGTCGGATGCACGCCCTTTCCCGTTGACGTCGTGACGTCATGTTACACGTCTTCGCAGCGCACGCGAAAAACCTGACCGGTAATTATTCGTTACATCCGACGATCGCACCCTAAAAAAGGGTTTTGTAATTCACCAAAAGAGTCTTCCTGTTTTTTATCGATAGATGAGTAAACGTACGAAATAGAAGAGAAGCGCCGTAATGGTAACAGATTAATGCAAGTCAGAGATCATAGAAATGTACTTATACAGTGGATTTAAGCACGCGGTAATTTTGAATACAAAATACAGTGCCTAATGCCTAACTCAAATTTAGTTGGACTTGTTTATTGATATTCATTCATTTTACAAATTATATCTAAGCTTATTTAATTTGTACGATGTCTGCGAATACAGCGCAGCGCATTCGTGTATTATCAAAGTGTATTTAATTAAATCTAGGAGAACCGATAATACTACCAAGCGTTTATGCAGTCTAAACAATATTCGTGTATTTCGGATCGTTCCCCAATCAAATGACCGGGTCGTACTGCGAAACAATACGCAGATTCGTCGAGCAACCGCTATACTTGCAGGGTGAAGAGTCGGTGCATATAAAAGCCGTCTAGAAAGTTTTCTGTCGCTTCCCGCGATCGATACCGAACTGAGGTGCGCCCGGAATTACAGCCGGGGTAATGAACGTAACAACAGCTAGTTCCACTTGTTCATTTGGGTTATTATGTCATTTTGAAGATTGTGCAGCGATTTAGATGCTCGACGAATGATGTGAGGTTTTAATTTTTTATATACCAATGTCTTAATTGCGTTCGAAGCATTCGGTTTTGTCTCATCGTCTTAAGGTTATTCGATGAGCAGATTAGTTATTTATGTACGATTTAATTCACCATCTGTAAAGACAACAGCAAACATAACTGTTTCTATTCTGGTTTTAAAAGTGTATGAAGATTGGAACATTAAAAGCTAAGGCGTTTCAAGACAGTCCTTCAAGAGGTTTTATGAGATCGCAAGTAGAATCAACCTTTAAAACTTACAACGTTGTCAAATGATATGATACTCTTTCACTGTATTTGTACAGTGAAACAAAAATATTGACCATAACGATACCATACTTCAACAAAGACAAATAGCATTCACTCAGTCATATATGTACGAGTAGTTATTTAGACTTTGTATTAATTTGAATGAAGAATTCTAATTTTTAATTCTAAACTTTCATTTATTATCTTAAAAGTTTAGTTTGTCAAAATTTTAATGGGCATCCAATTTTCAGTTTTTAACATTCATATTATAAAAGCATCGTCAAATATAAGTAGAGTTGCCATATATCGTATTCCATCGGTCGCAAAGATCTTAATTCTTACTAAAGTCTATAATCCCAAGCGGGGGTTCGCATGCGAAGCGATATAGCCAAGTTTCGCTCAATACATAATTGGGACCAAATCCCTATTGGATCTCAAATATAGAGGGACAGGTTTCTTAGTGCGTGTTCAGGGGGATATTAATGAAATTAACGGGTACTAGGTAAAGTAAATATAAGAATGATGAATGAGTTTCTCCGTGTTACACCGCTGCATTTGGGTCTATTTTTTTTATTTGCTTAATAAATTAAGCTTCGTTTGAAAAAAGACTGAGTAGTGAAATTGTAATTAATATTTAAAGAATATGTTATAGATGTAGTTGCAACGCTTGACGCGGATCTCTTTTTAAAAATAAAATGAGACGATGTTTTAACGGTCACATAATAATTATGTAAATCAATCAATGTCCATTATATAACTTGCACTATTTTTATTTTTAATCTGACATACCGTTATCAACAACACTCATAGTATCTTTTATGTTGCGTAGACGATACAGGTTCAATTTACGGTCGAGAAAATATCTGGATGACGAATTGAGCAATATATTTATATATCTTATATATCTTCCATTCCATTCCATTAAAGTTACTTAGGCGGAGAAAAATGCTTCGCCGAACGTTTAATAACGAATTTCAAATTCAAACATGGCTTTCGTTATTCTCGTTAACCCCGATGTACCCGGCAAGTTTCTTTCATAGAAACTAAAGTGTTTTCCGTGCGCTTCTGTTTTCGTACCGCAATTAAACTGCTGTTAAACTTCTTGCAGCAGTGTTTGCGGAGCACCTGAACGGTCCGTGAAAGTTGTGCGGGCACAGCTCCTTGTTTGCCTGCTAATTATCTCGGCTGCCGAGTTGAATCAGCATCCAAAACGCTGACCCTATCTAAATGGTCAAACGGGACTAAAAGCGTTTCACGGCTCCATTCAACTACGGCTTCCGTCCGACCCGCCCCGTAACCATAGTGACCGCCGACTCCGCTATTATTTCATTGTATCAACATTCATATCGACGTCACGTGTGACGGCGGCTCGATTAAACGAGGGGACTGGAGCCAGATTTGTCGAGTCTCCTTTCAAATTAGACTTCGCCGTCCGGCATTGGCACTTCGCGTGACGTTTAAAATCAAAAGCGCAGAAGGGTTATGTAATCCGGACCTTTTTCGGCGCGACTTGTGTTTGGGTGCACGTCTCGTCTTTTGTCACGTATTCTTAATTAAGGACCGACGGCTGCCAAGCGACCCCACTCGTCACATTTTCATATCGATTGTGAGAGAGCAAGCTTCGTGTGTGGATATAAACGTTATAAAACGTGTCGCTTGTGAGTTACATACAAAAAAAAACCGCGAAAATTGAATCTGTTAACGGCCCCTCTGTTTGCGAATCGGAAGCCGAGCCTAATAAACCGCCGCTTAACCTCTCGCAACAAAGCCGATACAAACGGAGTGACATCCCGTCTCTAAAGAGATCTCGCGGAAAAATCCGGCGGCGACGTGTCAAAGACACCGCGAACCGAGGGGCCCTTTGTTGCTTCTCGAAATATTTTTTAAAGCTTAACTCCTTAGCGAATTGAGAGATTAAGTCCTTTTTCAAGAGACAGCCATTCCCGCGGGGTCGGCCGTGATCATTCCTTCGGTCCTCATTTCCGTGGATGCTCTGTTTGATTGTTATTCTATTACTTCTTCCCGTTGTGTCCGCGCTGACGGGATTTCAAGTGACAGTCGACGATTCGCACTAGAGCGCGATAAGTGTTTTTCGACGTTTTTTATAAGCAGCTTTGTTAACGATTTGTGTCTTCTTTGTATCCAATTTATAAGATCATTCGAAAAGGAAAAACGTCTCGTTACTTAACAATGATGTTTATCAATTTATTTTATTCACAAACTTGCCCGATCTTCAAGCTGGTAATAAAAACAATCTTCGACTATTTGTGCGAATGCAAAGAAAATTGAACGCTTAATTTGTTTTCTTCTTCGTTTAAGCGTTGGAATGCCATTTTCGTTTTCTAATTTCAAACACACATATATTTGACACACATATTCGTCGAATGAGGGATACGAAGCCACAAGAAAATATGCAAATCGCCATAAGGCAGTAGGTAAGCGCTGGTAAGCCGAGTAATTATTCACATCGGATTTGCAAATCGTGCCCGAGGCGTTCTACCTATTTCCGTACGCGCGAATTAAACTGACCCCATAACGCGCGTTTAAATCAAAACACATGTGCTGAGAGCGGCCGGCTTAGCTGGACGCTGATTTTGAGATGTGGGCTTCCCCTTTTTGCATTCCCTCATGGGTCCCTGCGTCGATTCCTTGGCGGGCGATGATCGATACCCCTCCCCCGCCGCCGGCCGCGACCCTCCCGCCCTCTCTTAATTAGGACTCGGAATCTGCGGCGGACACACACACTCGCACGCGCACCGGCATAATGTTAATCAACTTTCATTATGCACTAAGGAATTATATGGGTACGCCTGAGGAGTGATTATACGAGTTAAGGCCGCGTCCCCGACCAAGAAATCATACTTTATTATGATCATTCCGCATTCGGCTTTACGGCGGCACCTCGCGGGGCTGACATCGCATTAGAATTAACTGCGCATATATCACGTAAGAGCGGTGTAACAGCATTGTTTGGAACGTAAGCGTACGATAATTAGCTTTTGTTTGTAGTTTTCAGCCAGTCTATGTGCTCGTACTTGTTTATTTGTATCTGTTTCAACATAATAAATCTTTTAAACTGATCATGAATTTATTGTATTATTTCAATTCAACATGGCATACGTAAATGTGCGCTTTGCTAAAACATCTCAGTCTAATAATTATTCAAAACTTACGTTTATTTTGATCGACAAATATGCATATAAAATGCTTACACTTGCGTACGTAAATAGTTGTATTTATATAATAGGTATATTGATATAATATTATAGTTACATTAAAACGGCTGAGTCCCTGTTTATAACGCGTGAGATTACTCCGCGTGTAGTGGACCGCAATATTCTCTGAGTAAGCACGTCTGAAGATTAATTTTAGTTACAACGTCCATGTGTATTACTGCGCTTCAAAACATTCGCTGGAATACATATCTCATCACTTTCAAATGCATATTCGAAAACAAATTAAATTCAAATCTCAGTTTCAAGTGGCAGTGATTTTAAAACGTGTTTATTACACCAATCATTTACACGGAAATCTAATCACGGATAATAGAAGTATCAATAGATATTTCTTTGACGCCGGTTATGAAAGATTAATATCCGTACCGGTTTGGTTCTAAACATCTTCTAGTATCGTTACAACTTTCTCGGATATATATTCATCATCGTGTATATACATGTACATATGTATATTTTAAATGTCATTTTTTTATCGGCTGTCAATGTCAACACACGAACACATCTCAATTTCAAATATAACTGAACTCCTCATATAATATGATAAAAGGAATGACGCCGAAGGCTTTGAAATAGGCTTTTAATCGTGCAAGACCTTATTCCATCACGCCTACAGCCTCTAATCTACGGTTATGAGGACAAACCTCCAATAAATCTTTCACTTAGCCAACCCTTTAATTAACGCATGTAATAAAATTTAATTGATCAAAGCGTTCTGTTTGTAGACAGCTATTTATCAACCCCTTTGAACTATTACGTTTATCGACATGACTTGACATTGATGATTTTTTTATAAAAATATTATTACGGATATGTTGAAATAGATTGTGACTCGCGTAAACCTTTGTAGTTTATTGTGTAGAAACAACTGCTGTCTAAGTGTACACCCAGCGATTTGGTCATTTTTATTCGAATAAAAATTAGTCGCAATTGTTGCGCATTAGTAAAAAAATAGTTTCACTGCTGGACACGCATTCCCGTTCATACTAAGAAGCCTCTGAGCAATAGTCTACTACACTGGCTCAATACGATTTGGGAGACGTCACACACACCTCAACATATCCAGCAAAGGAACAGTTTAAGGGTTGAAAAAATAGTAACAGGTATACATACATATGTACCACGATGAGAGGAGACCGGGCTCAACAGTAGACCACTAAAAAGGGTGTAAAAAATACATATGTATGAAGTATAAAAAGTAAACATCACCTTGATGTTGATTATAACAGTGTTGTGTACTCATAAATCACACGATCCCTAGAAAAGCGCGATATATGTGCTTTTGATAAATGAATTTTCTTGCTTCATTTTCTTCACGCGCAATTTATTTATTGTGTTAACTCTCCGTGTTACGCGTCCAGCTAATTAAGACCCCGAACTTTGGTACATGCGGTGTTTGATGTGAATTTTTGTGAGCGCTGCGAAAATGCGGTGGCTCGTTTTATACTGGTGAGCTCGTATGTGTAAGGATTTTCACGGGCCCTTCGGCTAATGTAATAGATGAGGTGTTCTCATTAATTACAAAGAACGTCGGGACCAGCGCATTCGCCGCGGGTAACTCGCAACAAATTAATAAGATTATTAACTCCTTCCGACAACTCATTCTTTCTTGAGCGAGCGCAGGGCCGGCATAGGAGTTATGATAACGTACATTTCACCTAGCCTGTAATCAATATTTTATTTCATACAAGAAACTTCATCCTTTAAAAAATCATTTATTTTACGTAATTAATAACTTAAAGCAAAACTTGTGCCACGAAATTTCATATAAAATATTATGTAATAACCTGCTCTGCTTAAGTACGAACTTAAATAACGAACTAAAGGCATTGGCAAAGGTTTTGGAAATTGTTTAAAAACTTATTTTATCTTCAATTTGTAGTTAGGTCACAAGAGTCAGTTAAATTTAATTTACAATTTTGCTTTAAAATATACATTTTTGAAAATTTTCTTTTTTATTTATTGACCCCAAAAACTTTTAACTGCTACGAGAGCACTACGCCGTAGCGCTGCGGTTTACAGTTGCACGCTTTTCCTATTTATTTTTGAAACGTGACAGTTGCAGCTAAATTCAAACTTTTTAAAACCTTTTTACGTAATTCATACATACGTATATGAATAAGGATATGAAAATTTAGTTTTCTAATTTTTTATCGAAAAAATTGAAAAACTGCCAGTAGTTTTTTTAAATTGTTTATTTTTCATACAAACCTTACATAAGCTATAAATAGAAACCTAGAATAGAAACCTTAAATAAGCTAGAAATCTGTAATATACCTACCATCAAGGTTCATAGAAATAACGAGAACTATGTAGAGAGATAGGACTCACGATAACTCTTAAAAAATAGCAGCGGGATATAGAGATACCCAATAGACTAATCTGTGAAGTAAACCACTTGTCGACTACAAGCTGTCCCACCAAGGCGCACATGTGATTGATCGTTAATGAAGTGGTGGAGAAATAGTTATTAATGACCACGCCCCGCCCCACATACAGTTCTTTATTTATAGTTTTCCCAAGTCATACTGTTGAAACGACTTTCACCCTTAAATGTTAGGTGATAAGAACTGCATGCAGGCTTTTATGAATTCAACTAAAATTCACCCAATAACACCTATTAACGGGCTACGTCCAATACACTGTCGCGCAATACATCATCTTGTACAGAAACGTATCAATCAATTTGGCGAATTATAACGACGTCAATTTATCACCCTTTCGGTTAGTCATGAGGTTACCTTGTTTTGAGACACAAATTTCGTTGAGTACTTGTCGTCGTCGCAATGACCATAAAATGAATAAAATCTATCTGCTAAATAGAAGTAGACGCTATTTTATAGGTACGCTAACTATTACCTAATAGATTGGTTAACATATTTCATTTGTGTGAATTGTTACCTCTTAATAAAATTTACTACAATATATTTATGTACAACCAGATGTTAAATAATAATTTGAAAGTAATAGGTAACATAAATAATAATATGTTAAGAAATATCCTTTTTACTTAACTGAATTCCAACCACAGCAATTATCCGAAGATTACAATTCTAATCAACCCCAACAATGAAAAGGGTTTTGTTTTATTTCAATTAAACAGCGATTGCAAAGATTTTCCAGACCGCAGCAGTCACTCTATCGTCGACGATTTAAACAGATGTCGTGTTAAGGAGGTCCTCTCGGAGTATTCGTTCGGAATTTAAATTGCAAATTCGTGCGGCGACAGGTGCAGCCTCACGATTGAACGGCGCCTGTCTCTTTCTAACCCTCACAAATATTATATCCATCTCGGTCGTGCCCAACGCTAAAATCAACGAATAACGAAAGTCAACAAATAAAATTCAAGCGTCACTAATTACTGCGGACTCAAACGAAGAGAGGTAATCTTTGCACTCCATTCTGAAAAGGAAATCTCGAGTCTAATGGTGTTAATTTAAAGCCGGCCGATGACTGTGATTTTTCTCGCTTAGAGAACTTTGAAAGTGATTTATTGGCGGTACACTACCGGCTCGAGCACTTCGCCGGGGCCCGATATAAAATGTCAGTCACACACTAGAGGTCGTCTCGAAACTAAACAGAGGGTGTGATTCATTATGAATGGACCGAACGGTCGCAGGTACGGGTTCAAATTAAAGTTTCGCTCATTCGCGATGTGTACAATGGCCACTACTTCGCAGGCCGATCACGCAGCTGCCAGGCTTAATGAATGAAGAAATCCTGACGAACCCCTGACACGTATCTGCCCGGAGACCCTTCCTAAATTCTAAAGTATCCTTATAGGAAATTCATTGGCTATTCGACTTAGCTTTGTGATCAACAAAGACATCAAGATAGCAACTGTACTCATTAGAGAACTACGAAAATCCCGATGATGTTTATTCGATGCTCGTCTTTAAATTTCTTGTTACTAAAAACTACATACGATGTACGTTTATTGGGTTAACATTGAGAGATTATTACATATCTTTACATAGTATAAAACACAGTCGTTTTCGCCTCCTGCCCCTATGTATGCGTAGATCTTTAAAAACACGCAACGGATTTTAATGCGGTTTTTTTAAATACGTTTAAAGTTTGTATGTACTGTATTGTATAATAACATCCATTATTAAATATAGCAATATAGTAATGATATAATGCGCGCGAAGCCGCGGGCAAAAGCTAGTACTACTATAAAAGTAAGGTCCTTTACGTCATTACTGCCATCACGAAAATTTACCAACATATGTATGTATGATATAGGTAATGTCTTTTTAATAGTATTGAGCAGATCTCAATAGAAAGCGAACGTCTCGTTAATCTTTGTCGTGGCGCTCTCCGTGGGCAAGTAATTAGCTTTCTAATTTTAAGGAGCGCGTCCACGGCCTGCGCCCCCATCAATCCGCCCCTGTCCGCGCCTGAATCGATAATAATTAATTATTTTTGACATAATCACAGCCAAAATCCATTCTGTTTTTGCTAATTCACGTCCCTATAATAAAACGGGGCGACGCTTTTAAGGCTCGCCCGGACGAAATTGATAAAAAATAAATAAGACTCGGCACAACTTTCCGGCAAGTCAAACAAAATTCGATGTTGGCTTACGCTGCTAGATCCCGCGTGATTAATTATACATCATTTTATATTAAAATCACCCTATTGGCCAATAAAACGCTCTCTCATTTGAAATCAATTCCGTCAAAATCATAGACATTCTATAATAATATGCAGTAACAGAAGCCTCGTACGTACACAACAAGACCAGGGGATCTGTTAAGATTTTCAATTCATGCAATCTTTGGTAAATATTTTTATAAATGTTATTTTTAACAATTCCCTCGGTAACCGTTATTTTAAAGCTACGAGAACACCAATAATAGTTAAACTTCGAATGTGCTTTATCTAAATGGGCCTGATCATAAAAAATACTCGATACAAAAATTTTTGATACAAGAGATTAACAAAACTTTATTTTGATTGCTTAGCGCGACATTCCCATCACAGAAACCCTGGTGAAAATTCAAAACTGGCGGTCCCCAATCCTATATCTGACCGCACACAATGTCACTTACCTTTACAAATCTTTGACAATCTGCAACATTATCGGGGCTAATAATGCTTGAAGATATAATTTTACGTTAAGTGTTTTTAACTCAAATTATTTTAGATACAGTTAATTGTAGACCACAGAATATAGTGAAAGCAACCCCTTGTTTCCCTACAAATAATACGTGAACATTCTAGACAATCCTCGTGCCTGAGTGTGAGCCCGCACGCCGAGTCTAAGGTCCTCAAACATCTATTAGCGGTGTATCGGAGCCCTCATGCCGATCTTGCTATTATGTGCCGTGTCCAATATTGACACACTGCCGGTTGTCCCGTACGACACAAAGATCCCTCGTCACTGCGCCTCGATATGGGTTTCTCTTGTATCGTACAGTCAATACAACAGTATTTGACACCGGTTTATTGGTTTCAAAATAAGCGTCCATTTTCTTTCCGATCATCTATTCATTTCTGTTTGCTGCTTCGGTTCGTAATTGCCATTTTTATATTAACGACGCAATTGGATGCAAAGCAAATTCTTCAACAGATACAATGTCGCCTGTTTTCAACAGGTACAGGCAGAGACAAAGGATTGGCACCGGCTATAGATCTAATTAAATTAAAATATTTCTAGATGTAAAAAAAAGAATATTTTTCTATTACACGGTAATCAATAATAATGTGCAAAAAATGTGTACGTAATATAATAGTAAAGAATTTTACAACAACTTTGTACGAGTTACGGTACTCCACAAAATGCTTCTTCAAACTCTTACTACCAAAAAGTTCGGTAGCTACTAAAAATGGCCTCTAGTATTTCCAATTAGCGTTGTTGGGATGAAGTATTTCGTACAAGCGGTGAGGGAACGTAAAGAATATCGAGCGCATGTCGCAAGCTCCAAATGCCTGCACAAGTTTTTGTATAATAGTACTGAAAAGTTATGTACAAATTAAAAGAAAATGCTATATGCATTATTTATAAAAGTATGGCAACATCAAGAAAATAAAAATCACAATAGTCAATTTTTCCGATTTGTTTAAGATTAATGTTGCCATATCACAAATGTTATTCCAATTCATTTATTTATTGTTCTAATTTCAAATTACGTTTAAGAATAATTTAAAATGTTCAGATTCTTTGCTCGTAACTAATCACTAACTAGGACATTAATAAAAAAAAAGGTTTATGTTGCTATCAATAAGGCTGGCATCTCTGTTCCTTATATTGAACGAATCGTTACCGATGTGGCGATACTTAAAAAATACATAGTGAAAACATTAACTGAGCCTCGGGCGGGTTTGCTTCGTGATTGAACCCGGCCAGGCATGCATAACGAGAGAGGTATGTTTGAACGCTTGCGAATACTTTCCGAGCCCGTCCGTACTCCGCCGGAGTACCTGCACCTGGCCTTGTTTATTGCCGAAGAACGCCACTTGAACCTCCTCGCTGTTAGCTTAGGACTCCCTGACCTACTTGAATATGTAAATAATATTAGATTTGCTATCGATTATATTTCGGTGTTTACTCATTACATATGAAAATATAGTATCACATGTACATATACATATGTAATAAAATTTATGACCCACATATATGCACGTGTTCTGCTCTGATTTGTAAGAAGTCGTCAGGCGTAGCGTAGTGAAAATTTCGAAATCTAATAAAATTCAATATTTTGAGTTTGAATATTGATATACACATGGTTTTTACACCGTCGGTTTTCCATTTATGTACATTATTATGTTTATCATCTATATGCTATAAATATTATCTAAAACCATATCCACCAAGTCCAAATATGAATATTCTCCTAACCATTTATTAATTATTCCCCCGTTTGTGTTTTGTGGTACTTATCTCACATCGACCCACGCACGTGAAGAATTTTCAAACGAAATTAAATAATATTTTGAAGGGATTTGTATCGTGATTGGGCGGACACATGCTAATGCAAGAAGTTTTTAATTAAAACCGTCCGCCGTTAAGAGGCTACGTAATGGCTGATCCTCAGGAGGGGCCGATATTGGGTGTGCACGGCGAAAGCCGATGTACAAACATATTTAGGTCCGGTGCGTTGCGCTGTGTTCTCCGGAGCTAATCACCGGCCGGCATACAAAGACGCCTGTGCACACATTACCTTGAACACACCCCTTTCTTGTTGATACTGTTATTAAAATATAAAAAATGTACGCTTCTCTATCTAATACAAAATACGGTGGTCTTCAATAAGTAATACTGGCTCACTCTTTTCAGATGCACGCGACTGCGACGACGGCAACTCTAACAAGGCAAGTATATAAATATACAAGATGCAAAATGTTTTAAACTAAAAAAAACAACGTTCTAAAACCACTCTGGTCTCCCCACGAGCGCAATACAAACTTCAGCGTCGAGTTTATAGCCTCTGTGACCGCCAAAAGTCGCCGAGGAAAAGTGCAAGCTTGTTTACTCATATATCAGTGGAGGTCGACATTTCTTTCAGATAACGCTGGCTCCCTCGCTGCCAATAAAGTGATTAAGTCACAAATCGTGGCGGCGTGGCGCCTTCGCTCCGATCGGTGATATACTGGCGCTGGGGTCGGATGTGCCACTCTAATTTATTTTTTACTGTTCCATGATTGCCGTGATATAGTTTTCATCGGACATTGCCCCTTTCTGCTACTCTTTGCACATAAAAAATCACAAAATAAACATGGGCCCTGTTCGTTTCTATAAGACCCATCTATTGTAACCAAATTTTTTGCGACTCGCCATGATTATTACGTGTTGAATAATTCGTTTACCGAACAAGGTCATTTCACAGATATGCGAATCATACCAAATATTAACCACCAATATTTTGTTACTATACATGTATTGAGAACTAAACGGTGTAATCTCATAAACGTTTATCGTGGCACAATATTAAAATTGGTAAATACATTGAGTATTTATACTAACAAACGTAAGAGATGCTACGTCTATTACAAAATCTTGTGCCCCATCGTTAATAGAACGATTCTCGGCGGCTCAGTCCCTATCGAGCGGTTCTATTACAAATAAATTGCCCTACCAAACGGTTTCGTGTTATAAATTTCATACGTGCTGAGAAATGACATACGGTATTATTTATTACAGACTGTTTTCTGGGAAAAAAAACACAAAGAAGACATTGTGACGTAATTGAGCGACGCTCTATTGGGGCTACGAAAACGACGGCAATTTTCCACGGAACAAAATTATATGAGGATAATTTGGAATTGTTAGACGTCAAAAAATATGCCTAATTCCTAATTTCATTGTAAGTAACGATACTTTTCTGTTTCCAATAGCTAATGAGGATTTGCAAATGCGGCGTAATAATAGTCCATGCGACTGATGTATGTTTCTAGACTTTTAGCTCTCTGAAGAGGTTTAACGACAACATTACAATATTTAACAACAACAACAGAGTACTACACAGTCACCTACTGCGGCTAAAGTTGCTTAAATTTATATTTAGCTTGCATACTGCAATCATATCTACGACATTTATACATTAAGTTAATATTGCTATGTGTTAATTATTAAGCAAGCTTTGAAATGAAATGCTGCAGTGATAGCAAAATAGGCGTATTTAAAAAAAATGCGTAATAATAAAAACACTTCCACACACGACTACCTGACTTCCCATTACGCATTTGAATGCCTGCAAATATTAAAAATCAACTTGGTAAGACTAAATGACTATTTTTAAATGGTTATTTAATACATATTTATACACCGTTCGAGTTCTATTGACACAATGTGAGAGCGAAAGCATAGATTACAAATAGTGCCGAAACGGAATCGGATCAAAACCGAGTGTCATGGTAATGTTCGGATCGCGTGAAATTGTACAATATCTACAACGATTGACTCACCTCGAAGGAAATGAATAGATTTCATTTTAGTGTCATTTGTAGGGCTAATGGCGCCTCTAACTAATGTCATGTTGAAAACGGAATAAACACAGGGGTGGGTTAATGTAGAATTACCAGCGACAGATGTTAACGATCAGCCAATAGAGATATATTGTTCTGTTAAGCTTTGTTTTAGTGTATTTGTGTTTCAAGAAAGACGGTTCATGTAAATATAATAAATTAAAATTTTGTTTGATCTCTTGAATTTTCCATCTTTTAATATTATGTGCCTATTAAGGTAACAAAAGAGACATTTACAAAAATGATTTTATGTCTATATCTAATTACCCAGCGTTACACAAAATGTTGGTTTGAATTCAGACGAGCGATAAACAAGTAATCAACATTTCCCTTGGTAGTTACATTTCTTAAAATTTATTGAAATATACAGTTCGAGATTGTTCTCGAACAATGGTTCGCTTCTTGAATCCATCTCATACCATTACATTGCTATATATAATAAATGAATTATATCTAATAGACTCACAAAATTACTCAAGCGCCACTCACGAACATTGCTATAATATTGTTTGGATACAAAAATTATGAAAATAAATGAAAACCCTAAATATACATACAAAGCCAACAAAACTAAAACCAGTCTTCAAATATAAACTGGGATATAAACTGGGATTAGAAATGTAGCTCGCGGCTAAACGGAGGCATGCGGACTGACATGATAATGAAATAGTGTGTAAATATGCGATCAAACACACGTTTTCAACCCCTCATATTGAGATTGACGTTTTTAAAATACAACGTTTTAAAAATATATTGTACATTTCATCTTTATGTAACCGCGCCTTAATATTATTAACATCATCACTGTATTTTCTAAGCACATACAGTGCTTGTTATTCCCTAATACTTAAACTCTGTTTAGAATTGGTACAGAAACTACAAAACATCTGCTGACCAATATGACTAAAAGTTTTAAAGGGAAGCAAGCGAAATGTACATATTTAACCAATAAATTCGCACAGTACAATAGCTGAAAAATGACAGTACGAAGAAATTTCAATTGTCCTGTTATATAACGAATTCATTAGAGACCATTAAAATACCGTCAATCAGATCAATAGACAGAACGACTTAACAGAAATTAAGATAAATTGTCATCAAACGACTCTGAAATTGCCGAGCAAATTACACACCTGACTGTATAATTTTCCCTCGTCGATAAAAAGGACCGCTCAAAATGTACCTCAACGTGTAGTATTATCAAAAAATTGGCTTTATTATCAAACTATTTGCCGGCAGTAACTATCTTGATCAAATAAAAAATTAATATGCCGAGGGTGACCACACGTAACGCGGACAAATTGGTTCAATCGCTCAACAGCTGCCCACGGTTAAATTGTATGCCGAATATCCCCACTGCTAGGTACATTGTTATACTCGATATTTATAACCTCCTGTCAAAATATGAAACAACGCTAAATCAAAATTGTTACTATCTGATTTAGACAGATATTACA
>DWQT01001047.1:0-18436 GCA_018244895.1 Myscelus amystis hages
TTTTTATCCCGGAGTTCCCGAGGGATCGGGATTTACACGGGAATAACGAGAATTTATTTTGTCGTAAGGCGACACGATGTTCGCCAGGCCAGCTTGTATATTATAATAGACTTTGTCTTGCGGACTAAATTAAAATTTTTGAACGTACTAATTAATGTCAAATGTCAACTGGTCAAAACTAGCTAATGATGTCTTACTATAATATCATCAATGTATCATCGTTATTAAAATAAAATAGTGTAAACATAACATAAAAATATATTTCATTAGAAAACGAAAAATAAAACAACCAATGTTGATATGTGCGGAATATTCTGCGAATTGATTTACCATGGGACCTGTAAAGTTCAAGTAAGAATGTGTTTCAGAACTTAATTCCCATTAAGTCATTGTTGTTAAATATCGATTTCATATTATTTTAGGATGAAAGAACGTTGGAAAGGATCAAAAGAAGAGGGCCAGATTGTGTGCATTCGTCAGATGTAGTTGATAACGTAAAGATATTTTTCTATGGAGCAGTGCTTTGGATGCAGGGCGCAACTCCTACAAGGCAACCGATGGAAAATGTTTCGGGTGTTCTGCTATTTAACGGGGATATCTTTGATCAAACGTGGGATAACAATTTAAGTGATACGCAAGTTATAATGGACAAATTAAATGCAAGTAAATATATTTTTTTTTAATCTAAAGGAGTTTCATGGCATGATTTAATTTGTAATTCTTATTCCTAGATTGATTCTTCAGAGCTGCACATACTTTCCGTTCTACGTTCACTTAAAGGTCCATTCAGTATAGTATACTATGATAAGTCAGGGAAGTATCTATACTTCTGTAGAGACAGGATTGGGAGGACGTCTCTTTTGTGTTATAAAGATGAATTTTCATTAGTTTTGGCTAGTGTTTTAGGTAAGTATTTTTTTCATATCTATGATATTAATTTATTAGGATTGCTACTCTGATATATGAGTTTCTTTGATCAAATATGTAATCAGTGTCACAGTTGCACAATAGCTAAACATTGTGTATTCTTAGTTACTTTAGATTCAACATTTTCTCATTTTGTATTGTCTTAGATAGAAACCACAAATGTATAGAAGTTCCAGCAACACACATATACAAGTTAAATGTAAGGTCAAATAAAATAACCCTATATGCATGGAATAATTTTGAAGGCAGTAAACAGTATGCTATCGAAGAATGGGTGCAAATCGTTCAGAACCAACAAACTAAACCTGATGATGAGTTTGTCACTGAATTTGAAGGAGAATCTGGTGTTCAATGTGAAGTAAGTTTTTCCACGGTATATCAATTACAAGTCGTGCGGTCTATATAAATTTGGTTGCTCACTGCATATCTCATGCACCAGTAGTATTCTGTATTAGTTATTTATTATTCTGTATTATTATTATTATTCTGTATTATTATTATTATTATTATTCTGTATTATTATGGTATGTGGTAGTATTCTGACAATAATTAAGTACTGAATTTTAGTTGGAGACAACTTTTGACAGTAATTTTTTTCTCTTAAACATTTTTAGCGGCGGTTATCAAAACTGATCTTATTAATAACACGAATTGTTCTAGGATGATATAATAACACACATAGAAACTGTAGCTTCAAAGCACACTTGCAAATTAACGGTAATGAAAGTACTCTTAGAAAATCATATTATTTTGCGATCAGTCAAAAAGATGACCGAACTACTGGACAGAAGTATAAAAATTAGACTGAAAAAACAACCACAAAAATGCAAAGTGTGTATAAGGAAGAACAATGTCACGTGTACTCATTGTGCCGTTGGAGTTTTATTTTCCGGGGGTTTGGATTGTACAATTCTAGCTTTTCTAGCTGACAAGTATGTGCCTAAGGACCAGTCCATAGACCTCATTAATGTGGCTTTCAAAATGACAGACAATGCATCCTATGATGTGCCAGATAGAATCACTGGAAGAAAATCTCTGGAAGAACTGAAAGAAAAATGCAAATCTAGGTATGCTGTGTTATATTGCAAATTAAAATGGTTTGAATAATGAGTAATAAACAGTACTAGTGGTCGCCCGGTGGTCGAAATTCGACCATAAAAAAATTGTATATACAATCGGTATTTCATGTGTTTATTTAAATGATTAATAAGCGTCATCTATGAATGAGGAACACACTTAACTTGCATGATGGCAGCTTTGTAGAGTAAAATGGGAAACAACCGCCATCTTTTGGGGTGGAAAGTAAACTTAAATTGACTCGACATTCACTGTATGAAATGACAATATGTATGCATGCAACAACAACACCTGGTTTTGCGTGTCAAATGTATGGTAGTGTGTGTAATGTTTAATTATCGATTTATTATATATATTATTATTATTATAAACTATAAGTGCGCCAAATTTCATACTCGTCCGTCCGTGTAATTTCTGTAAAAAGGGGTCCAAAGTTTTTGCTTCACATATTAATATATAGATTATGAAACAGTTAAAAGGGAAGTTTTAATGGTAGAGCTGGATGATGTCTTTCTCATCTGCAGCTATTATATTCTTTTACTAACAAACGGACATGGTTGTTTGATTACTTTCATAAAATAAAATATACTTGTAATCAGCATAATTTCAACATGTCCAAATTATTGTTGTCATAAAAACTAAAATTGCTCAACAATAATGGTGATGTTTGAGACTTTGTGCCCATTTAACTGTATGATAAATATATTGGTTTTTATAGGCTATGGGTTTTCCGTGAAGTAAATGTGACCAAACAGACACTAAAAGAATATCAAGCAAGTACAATAGGAGATCTTGTATACCCTAGAAATACAATACTAGACGAAAGCCTTGGGTCTGCTTTATGGTTTGCTGCATTAGGAAAAGATGATAATGATATATCACCATGCAGGGTAAGAAAACTTTTGTTCCTTAAAATATTTATATTTGTGGATAGGTTGTGGTTAAAATGAAAAAAGAGAACCTTTAATCAAAGCTTTGTTATAAATGTATGGTAAAGATGTTATAACATAAATGGACATTTTTCTTCTATAGGTTCTACTGTTGGGATCAGGTGCTGACGAGCTATTTGGAGGATATGTGAGGCATAGGAATGCATTCAAAAGGCAAGGATGGACTGGGCTCTCTCAAGAATTATTATTGGATTGGAAAAGGATTTCTTATAGAAATCTTGCCCGAGATAATAGAGTTATATGTGATCATGGCAGGCAACCCAGAATGCCATATCTAGATGAAGAATTTACTGATTATGTGTTAAAATTAAAGCCATGGATGAAGTGAGAATTTTTTTTACTATTAAACATTAAAATTTCATTTAAAAATCAGTAATTTTAATAATATTGTTTTCAGATGCTTTCCTAGTGATAGATTACCATGTGGTATAGGAGACAAATTAATGTTGAGGCTTGTTGCTTTTAATCTTGGCTTAACTGAAGTTGCAACACTGCCTAAACGAGCCTTGCAATTTGGTTCAAGAATAGCGAATAAAAAAGAAAAAGGCAATGATAAATCTAAGACATTTCTTATAATGTAAATAATTTTGTTATAATGTAGATGTGGTGTAAAATATTCAATAAATACAGTGAAATAAAATATCAATCAATGTATTTTATTAAAATGAGTCACCTTAGTCTTTTAAAATAATTAAACGATATTTGCCTAAGACCTTTATCTGTTGCGCTATTACTGTTTCGCTAATATTATGACGTGTGTGTAATGCTTTCTGAAGCCTCCAAGACTAAAAACAGCCAACGCTTAGAGAACACTAAAAAAAATGTTAACGTCAAAATAGGAACACTGATATTAACTGTCAATGTCAGTGGAAATCAAACTAAACCGACGCGCCGCCGTTTGTATTGTACAAAGTTTTGTCCGTATTTTATAACTTTTTGCTGTTACATTTTTATACCAACAACTAAATAATGATGGACTATTGTGTATTAGTAAAGTAATATCATATTTATACCGTCCTTTACAACAAACGTCACAAGTAGTATCGATTACAAAAACATAACCTAAGTTCGCGATGGGCGACGACGATTTTAGCAAACTTTTACAACAAGCCGAGCAGTTAACGACAGAGATCGAAGGTAATGAGGACTTGCCAAGGGTTGAAAGGTCCTTAGGGCAAGTACTAGAGGCCTCACATGAACTATATTCCAGAGTGATTCAATCCGGCTCTAACGATGTCCAAGCGTAAGTGTATTTACTAAGGCATTTGTTATAAAATTATAGGTATAATTAAAATTACAATAACGTTTATTGTAATCTGTTTCCATTATTTACATAGCATTTATTTATTTGTATTATAGGCATCTACTATTTGGATCTAAAGGCATTGATCTGCAGCAGATATCTCAAAAATTAGAGACTCTGAGCTCAAAGCGCACATTTGAACCACTACAACCAATAGCAGACTCTGATATAGAAAGTTTTTTGAAGAATGAAAGAGAGAATGCTATTTTGTCTCTTATTGATGAAGTAAACAAAAATGTAAGTGAATAAATCATATCGATTGCAATTCTCAGCATTGTATGCTATCCAAACATGTGTTATTTATATAAGGATATTTGTTTATATTGACAAATTATTATTATTTTAATTTAAGACAAGGTAATTATAGTGTAACAATTTTCAGTCCCTTCAAACAACAGAGGATCAAAAATGGGAACACATGCTATCAGAATGGAACAGAGAAAAAATAAAGTTAATGAATGCTATGATTGGTCCGTCTCAAAACTGGTTGGATTTGAAGAGGGCTCCGGAACCACCAAGTATTGCCGATACACCGAAGAAGTTTGGCCATTCTATGTTAGACAACATAGAGGCTGCATATGCACGACAAGTCAATCAATACAATAAGCTAGTGTTCCAAGGCGCCAAGTCCAAAACTAACTTGCATCAAAAGTTTTCACAGGTTGCTGAGGAATTCAATGATCCTGTAAGATAATTTATTAATACTGTCTCAACTTCACGAGTTGAGTTGTTTATTTTATGAAGATAGGTGTAATGGCTATTTCTTTAAAAAACAATAAAACAGCAAAGGTATCGTAAGATTCTTGTTACACCGAAATGGGAGCAGTTGGTAGCAGCTAGGTGTAGCCAGCTCCTTCAGTCAGCGGTGCAGCTTGTGACAGGGGGCTTGCTAAAGTTTATTGAATACTAGCAGTAACCTGTGTGCGTTGCTACGCCATGAACTAAAATAAATTTGAAGGAAGAACAGTGGCGCCATCTGCTGTAAATTGTTCGTACCAACTTTCGAAGCCTTCCCAGGCTCGTACACAACAACTTTGCTAAAGATCATCACATCATGATCAAATGCATAGTTTACTAGTCTATAAAGAACATACAAACAAAAGTTCATTTTTATATAATCGAAAAAAAACTTATTTAGCGAATAAATTTATTTAATTGTTGTATAAATTGATGAAAATTTCATTGCCAGCTGCCGCTATCTTTGTGTAATTTAGGACTGTATGTTTAGGTTTACATTCAAGTTTATTAAAAAATTACCTGTTTCTTATGATTTATTAGTGGCTCTTATTTTTTAACCATTTGACTTTAAGTTGTTTTTACATTTATTTAGCTATAGGCTCACGTTTGACTGGCTTTAAGTAGTTTATTCTCTGCCCAATTATAATGCATTTACTGTAATTGTGCATGCATTCAATAATATTTATCCATCCATTCATTTTAGAAAGTCACAGAAATGTGGGAGATCATTAAAACCATGGCCAATATACCAGCCCTTGTGAGAGATGAAGACCCACTCAAAGCCAGGGGTAATCCAGCTATACAGCAATGCCTAATAGCGCAAGGGAAGAAATATTTGGAGAAAAGGTTTCTATATATTATGTTAAGCAAATATGTTAACATCTACATCTTTAATAGAGCCCTGTTTATCTAACTCTCTCATGTTTATGATATAAAAACATTTAATACTAAAAGGTGGTAGAACCCTCTGTGGTTGGACTCCGGCGGAACCACTACCACACCTATTTCTGGCTTATAACAGCAGTGTTAGGCGCTGCTGTGTTCTGGTTTGAAGGGTGTGGTAAGGGAGATACTCTTTTTTAAGGCACTCCAGCTTAGTCTTCAGGGGTAGAGGTGCATCTGTGGTTGACTCGAGATAGGAATTTAATCTTATCTGGGGTCGATTACAAATGTCCATGGGTGGCAGTAGCCACTTACCCTCAGGTGGACTGCATGCTCGTCTTCTACTTTCATGTTATAAAAAAGAAACTAATAAAAATATGCAAATATTACAGATATAAGCTCTATATGAGTGATTTCGTTCGCACGAACCCGGCGGCGGCGATGCGCGGCGGGGAGCCGGGCACGTACCCGCTCGTGCGGGGGTTCGTGGGGCTGCGGCTGCAAGGGCAGAGCGTTCAAGGACTCACTGATGGTGTGATAGATGAACGACCTCTCTGGCCCATGGTGTATTACTGCTTGAGAAGCGGCGATCCTAACGCAGCACTGCATTGTTTGAGAAAGGCGGGGTATGTTTATTCAGCTCTCAAATATTTATATAATACACAAATAAAGTCCTGAAATTTAATCAAGTATATCGTACTTATTTACTAACTTATATATATATTAGGCAATATATTAGGCAATTACTACAAACAAATACATATATTAAGAAACTTTTTAGCCTCTTTATTGTTCCACTAATTGGATAGTGACTTCATCTCATAACAACGATATACAATTTAACACTTCTTAGATAATTCTATTTAGGTTTCTTTTCAAGTTGTATTACTGGACTGCTACAGTGAATGATATGTAATGTAATATACATGTAAGTTCATAATAGTTTAGTGGGATTTTTTGTTGCTACCTTTCAGACGCGATCATGAAGAATTTATCGCCGCGTTAGAAGAATATATGCAAAGTCCAGAGAAGCCATTGAGTGATAAACTGCAAACAGGCATCAACTTCCAGTACAGGATACAAGTGCGCAACTCAACAGATCCCTACAAACGAGCTGTATGTATTCATTGTTTCAACTTTTGTTATTAGAACCAAGATGGCTGTAATGAAATTGTTGACATGTTTATATTTTGACTTTAACAGTTTTGATATGTAAAAAACAAATACCACCATCATTGTGGACACTATCGCTAGGGTAGAGTAGAACACATAACCATTTACCCCCACTGTAAACAAGTTTGTTTGTTACTGTCGCTGCAATGAGTAAAGGAAATTTGTTTTCGTTTGGGCTTGTGCGCAGGTGTACTGCGTGGTGGGGTGCTGCGACGCCGGCGACGAGCACGCGGAGGTGGCGCGCGCGGCCGACGACTACCTGTGGCTGAAGCTGGCGCTGGTGCGCGCGCGCGCCGGCTTCTCCTACGGCGACCTGCAGAAACTCATCCTCGAGGAGTACGGTGCGAGCCTCGCTATACCCACGTTCAATGTACACACGACAAAATATATTCAAGTCGGTACTCTGAATTCCAAAATAAGTTCCATTATTTAAAAAAATCAGAGGTGTCAAGGGACACCCGGATAGAACGAAGTTCGTTTCAATTAATTAGTGAAGGAATTGTAATAAATTAAATTAATTCGAGCAAGTGTCGTGACAACTTTTCGTCTGATTTTTTTCCGTCTAGTGTCTTCCGCAACGCGCGATTGTTTATTTACAGGTGAAACACATTATCATGCTTATGAGAAGCCCCTGGTTTACTTCCAAGTGTTGGCTTTGACTGGACAGTTTGAGCCTGCTATCGAGTTCTTATCTAGGATACCAAGGTTAGTGAGCACATTATTTCAATTTATCATCCGAGTAATATACTATTTAGTACAAAAAGGTCCAATATGCCAATCTGCTTTGTAGGTAATTCCGACTTTACATCATCATTTGTTATGATGTTTGGATCTACCAACCAATATATATTTGTGTCTATGGTGTTCACACCACAAGATATGTATAAATGATGAATGATATTTTTAGTGGTTGTAATAGCTTAAAGATTTTAAGACCGAATTTTGTATAATACTTCTGTATATAAGTTGCAGTGAATTGGTTTCTTTTGTATTTGAAAGGTGGCCTTTATTAATTGATGCTATTATTATTTCAGGTTTCAAGTTCACGGTGTTCATATGGCGTTGGCTCTGCACGACGTCTACCTGTTGGGCACTCCGCGCAATGTTCAAGCGCCATTATGTAAGTATTTTTTATAATATCAATTTTTTATATTGCGATAAAAATGTACTCTGCTCATTCCGAGGGGAGATCCTGTAACGGTGTGTAAGATCCTGTAAGTGGAATGGTAAAAGGTTTCTTGTATGTGATGTATAAAAATATTTTACTCCTATGATATTAAGTAAATATTTTATCTGTTTTGTTGTAGTATCGGTAGACACGGACGACCCAGCACCACTGAGACGTTTGAATCTCGCAAGACTGCTCCTACTTTATGTTAGAAAATTTGAACTGTCCGACCCATCCGACGCTTTACATTACTACTTCTTCTTAAGGTATAGAACCTCCAAAAATATTCATGTATTTAAAACAAATAATAAGTGAGGTGTAATATGCCAAAGCAAAAATTCACAAACCTTCTTATGCCGTAAGACCAGTTGAAAAGTTTGATTTTTTGCTATTTTAGTATAAAGTAGCACAATAGTAATTTATTATTCCACAGAAATCTTAAAGATCCAAGTGGAAAGAACCTATTTATGTGCTGCTGTACGGATCTCGCGCTGGAGAGTCGAGACTACGACCTGCTTTTCGGACGTATGGATGCCAACACTGGACTACGCACTTCTGGCTTATTGGACCAATTCAACAACCCTCATATAGACAGCAAAGTAAGATAATTGATTAATTAATTAAAAAATATTTCCCATATTAGTTTGAGTCGATAAGGGGAAAAGCAATGTATTGAATTGAAAGTTGTAAAATAGCATATATTGGGTATGAAGAACTTTTATCATCTGACAATTTCATTTTTAGGTTATAGCACTGAATGTGGCCGAGCAACTGGTGAACAAGGGCCTATTTGAAGATGCTATTACTGTGTATGATATAGCTGGGGTGAGTCTCTTCTGAATATTTGTTGTATGTAGTATGGTATAACATAGTATGGTATAACTTTATCTGTATGGATATGTACACTACTTATTTGTATGAACAGTGCAAAACCAATCGCCGCGCAAGACGGTCGCGCACATTCATAATAAACTAACTAAACTAAACTCGACTTTACATTGCACTCACTTCTTCCGTGTGGTGCTCACTGAAACCGTACATTATCCTTGAATCGTATGGGCACTACAGCCGCTGTTGTTTCCAATGTATTATTCATCCTATCTTTTGCTTGCAGAACTTGGAAAAGGTGCTGGAACTGTTCTGCGTGCTGCTTGCGCAAGTGGTGAACAGCGGCGGCGGCGCGGGCGGGCTGCGCGAGCGGCTGGGCGCGCTCGCCGAGCACGTGGCGCGGCGCCTGCGCTCCGCCGACGGCACGGGCCTGCCCGCCGCGCTCGTCGAGGCCTACACCAAACTGTGCAAGCTCATGACGTTCTTCGATCAATACCACAACGAAAATTACGAGGGCGCGCTCGAGGTGAGGAACTTGCCAGCAGATAAATGTTGCTATATGTAGGTACATGTTGTTACATGAGTAGTCCATGAATTGTACCAGTATATCGAATACACTTGCAATAAAACTTTCTAAATTCCTTATTAATTTGCAGTCACAGTAACTACACTATTTCAGTAATTTAATAGATTTATGTGTATGCAAAACCTGTTGGTGTGAAGTTACAGATAGTTTAATCTATAAATAGGTTACATAATGTGTATTGAAGACAGTATATCTGTTTTGTGTATGTAATACCTTGAAATCGTTGACCCTGGTCGTGGACGCGGTGTCGATGCGATGTTTTTTAATGCGGCACGTGTGTTGTGTGCGGGCGCGCAGACGCTGCGCTCGTGCGCGCTGGTGCCGCTGAGCGCGGGCGAGCTGGACGAGCGCGTGGCGGGCGCGCGCGCGGCCCGCGGCGAGCTGCTGCGCGCGCTGCCGGCCGTGCTGCGCGCGCTCTGCGCCATCCTGCTGGCGCAGCGCCAGCGCCTTAGGGGCCAGCCGCACAGCAAGGTAACTAAGCCCTATACACTGTTCAAGTGCTTGTACCTCGTTAAACTGGCTACGGCTTTCACAACGCAACTACGTTGAAACTGGTATCTACCGCTTTGCCCTGTACTAGTCCTGACTGTGAGGCGAATAGGCATGCTTAAATGCTTGTGATAAATCTTCAAGTTATTTAGAATGTATGTGATCTACATAGTGCTATAAGTTTGACTATAGAACTGATTTATTGATGAAAACTTGTCTTTCAGCAAATAGAATGGCTGCGTGAACAAGCTGAAGTCCTCAATACCTTTGCTGGGAACATTTCATACAGGATGCCGGGCGATACCTACAGTCAGTTAGTACAGATGCAGATTCTAATGATTTAAAATGAAATGTCAATTACTGTATGGGTTAAGTTAAGTCAATAAAGTTAGTTTGTTAAAATTTTTTATTTTTTAATTATGACTTTTATAAAACAAAGGAACATTTGCAACATCCCTTAATATATAAAAGGTATATACATACATTTTATTACTATCAAAGTATGTAAGTTTGTATTTGAAACCCAAAGTTTTAATTAATGGTAAATTTAGGTTTCAAACATAAAAAGAACTAGCAAAGTCATACTCCATTACTGGAAAGCTATAACAATTTTTATGTTTTGCAACTGATAAGGCACTGCCGCTGACGAGACAAGCATCCACTATCATGCCTTAAAGACGAATTGATACAAGCCAACTGAAAATATTATCAGTGATACAGAATTTTTATTAGATACATATTAATACTAAACTTCAGTCTTATGTATTGGTCCTGATACAATCAAACATTCATAATATATTTACATGTTCATTACATATGCACACTGCCGAAGTATTCAAAATTTAAATCAAACACTATAATAAATTCTTTCAGCAAGTTGCCTCCTGACTTCAATGCCAATGTACAAATCATTAACATTGTCATCGGGCATCTCTGTCATTTCACTTATGTTTTGTATACTTTCTGGTTCTTCATAATAATCCGGATCAGACAGACCGGCTTGTATACACAAATTGTGTAAAACGGCACATGCATTAATGATTTTGGCGGCTCTTTGTGGGGTATAGTGTAGCGGTCTCTTGTGAAGACACTGCCATCGCCCCTTGAGTTTTCCGATACATTTATCGATGCATGATTTGGTACGACCGTGAAAGTGGTTGTATTGCGACTCGGGTGTACCTTGCGGCGCGTGAAGTACCGGCGTCATTAGCCACGCTCTTTGAGGATATTTGCTGTCACCTGAAAACATGATCATTAAAGAAACCTATAATATACATATCCCTAACGACCCACCCCGGCTTCACACGGACCCAATGCTGATACTGAAGACACTACAGAATAACTGTAAATTTATTAGACGTGTAAACCTTCCTCTTCAATCACTCTATTTATTAAAAAAAAAAACACATTAAAATCTGTTGCATAGTTTTAAAGATTTTAGCATACATAGAGATATAGGGACAGAGAAAGCGACTTTATTTTATACTATGTAGTGATAAGGAACATTTAATTAGGTCATCTAAAATAGCAACATTCTGAAACTCACCCACTAGCCAGCCTGGCTCCCCTTGTCTGCTGATATTTTCTATAAATGGTCTTATCATCATTTTATTCCAAATGTACGCACAGCTTGCAGCACCTCCAAATCTACAGCAGATTGCAATTATTCTCGCATCTGCATCACAAGCCTAAAAGTGATAGCATGAACTTTGTATACATTAATATAAGACTTTGTCGCTAACCCTTTAGTTAATGGTATGATTATTTGGTATTAACGCCAATTAAAACAAACACATGTGAGAATTAAATATAATTTAGTAGAGCCCACATATATAGATGACGGTAAGTTTGAAAGATTTATTATTACATGTAATGATAATACCAAAACAGTTGTCGTAAATTTTGACAAAGATGAGGCAAAATTTCTTACAATTTGAGCATGAATTGAATATTGTCCTTTTTTATCATAGAATGCTTCTTCATCATCTCTGGGGCACACAATATCTACAAAGGTCCCATTCAAACAGCCGATTGTTTCAGGAAAGTGGTATTTTCTGTAGAACCTGTAATTTACATTCCTAATAGAATCTGTATTTTATTTAATAAGAATAGTTTTATAAACTGTTATGACTGGAGTATATTTGAGTGCTTTAAAACCATATGGTTTTTCTCTTTACTAACCATATTTACATACCTTATAAATAAAAAAATAATTTATATTTCACCTTACTTATTACAATCACTCTTATAGAAAAGCGATTACAAATATCATATGCATCTGTAGTATGTGTAAGTAGCACAAAAGCAGACAGCATCCACGATTCGCTGCTGGCCATTGATGGTTGTAACTAATTTTTAATAAATCTGTACTTAATATTTGTTCATGTGACTGCATCAGTTAACATTTGTTATATTTGTAGTTGATCATTGGTATGTTGTGTGTTTGCTTACTTCTATGCCATTTTAAATAGATAAAGCTCACCCCTCTTTAATCTGATCTCTTTGAAATGGACTCGAAGGGAAAACAACCCAGTCATTCAACACTGCATTAAGACCCTCGATTATGAATTTTATTACTCTGCTTACTGATTTCTTGGAAATTGTTATATAGAAGTCTTTGCCTACTAACTTCTGATGAGACCCACTCTTTAGAAACGAGAGAGTAACTAAAACCTACAATCATACTAAATATATTAGCAATGCATAATTCTACCATGCTACATAACATACTCTATATAGGCAAGATTTTCACAATATTAAGGTTAAAACCTTTAGAGGAAAGGGTATTCCGTTAGAACGTTGAGTTTTTGGTACTACGGGCTCCAATATCCTCAATAATTGATGGAAAATAGCTCTATTTATTTTACAATTTTTTAATAAATATGAATCCGGTAAATTCAAGTAATCTGTAATATCCTGAAGAGTCCGTCGGTATAACTTTTCTTTGTAGGCACTGCCCCGCAACATCTTTAATTTTAAAAGCGTGTTCATATTTCCTGTATTCTTCGTTATTAAAATACTGTAATCAACATCTTTCAGATGTATACCTACATAAACAATGATCAAATCTTTGACAATTCTGTCACTGTCACTAAACACCGTACAGATTACCTATCTAAAAATCTTAGCTGTCAGATGAGGATCTCTATTCAATTAAAATGCAACGTTAATAATTCTAACATTCACCTAATCGTAGCTAATGAAGTTTAAAAGGTCGATTATTTATTGCTTTATACATTTAATTACCCCACAACATAAACTGTTTTTTTTTTTATTTATGTGATGAGTTTGCGCTTGACCGTGAGCTTGCAAAACCTCAATTGCAATCGGGTATTATAAGATAATAGGTCACATAAATAAGTTTCTAAAGGTTTATAAATTGCAATATTTGACATTCTTAGCCATGAATTGCCCGAACGTTTTTTACTCGGTTGACACCATGAACGTAATTTAACAAACATTTAATTAAACGTTCAAGCTCCCAACACAGCTAACAAACAGTTAATTAAACTTTCTGTTTCACCAGCAAGATAAGGTAAATAGGTGAAAAAAAATAACTGAAAATGCTAAAACTTATTTAATATCACAATCTTATACTCAATTTATTTATGGCTCAATGTAAAATTTCAAAACTATATTTAACATATACTATAACTAGATCTTGCTAAGTCACACCCGTCTGAGATTACTCATCTCTGTACAACTGCTTCTACAGCAACTATCAATCTGTAAAACATCCATAATTTAATATACAGAACAAATTTATATACAAGACAAGCACTAGAATATATTGAAACACAATATCTTACACTAACACTTACTTCTCAAGTAAAATATTCCTTTGTTTTTCTATGTCAAGTCTATCTCTTTCAATTTTCAGTCTAATATTGTTGCAGCGTTTTTTCTCCAATAACTTTTGCTTCTCTATTCTTATTCTTTCTTCTTCTAAGTTTAAGAGTCTATCATGAACAAGCCCTGTGAAAGATAAAGTATTTGATACATTGTCTTTAGTAGTTAAAAGTAAGAGTAACAGTGAATTATACAAAGTTCACTTTTGTCCAAAAATAAAATAACCAGAACCAGAAGTGTTAACTTGAGCAGTCAAACCAAATGTCCATGGGAATATAGTGGAAAAATGATGAAAGAATATTGTGTAGAAAAACACTGTTATTTTTAGAAATAAATACTAACTAACTGGTCGGTTCTTTTTCCACAAAGGTTTTCCAACAATTGGTGCCGAACTGACTTCGTTGGATCCCAAGCCAATATCAGGCTCTGCTACTATACCATCTTCAAGTCCCATGCTGTCTATGTCTGTTTGTGTAAAATGTGGTGGTTCTGGTGGCCATTTCTGAAACGTATCAAAATTATCACTTATAGAATCTCTGTAAATTTAGATTTTGGTGTGTGATATACATGCATTTTGTTTGTAACCCACTATCATCTACCTATTGGGATTGTCTGGAAAATATCTGGATCCCTTCCATAGAGCTGCTCCAGTATTATTTGGCATTTATACTAACATATAATACATGTAAAATGTATATTATTTAGATCATTAACCAGTATATCATTTCACTGTTAGACATAGGTTTGTTCCCAAAACTGGTAACACTAGGCCATAGGCTGCCTCACTGGTTGAGTAAGTGTTAGCAGACTTCAATCACTGAATAACTTGTAATAAAATAGTGTATTAGAAATGAGATATCAATTACCATATTGCTTGTTGATGGATCTGTATTACACATATCACTTGCACCGTTATGTTGTGCGTTATTCTGAAACAATCATGAATATCATGATAAAAATCTGTTTGGAAACTGAGTTTATACAACAGTTTTTATTTTTCGATAGGACCTATATCTGTTCACTCATTATTTCATTAAAATAATAAACAATATTTATTTACAGCCAGTATAAAAAATCTGTTACACATTCCTGATAATAATTGTTCCATTATGTAAATGTAATAATGTATTAAATGAGAAGGTGGAATATTTGTTTGTATATGTTAAATATAACATTATTGTTAACCATTAAAATTTAAATATTCTCTTGTAGTTCATCATTATAGCCTTCAAGATCTGATATGGGATATAGGCCTTCCCAAACATTGTCAGAATTCACATATAAAAATGGGGCAATTAATAAACATATTCATATGATACCATAGTATTTCTTGAAGCTGAAGTTTCTGGAACTCCTGATAATCCAAAAACAGATGTGTTTGTGCAGACAAGTCTTAAAATTTTTTGCTCAGCCTCCGTTAACTGAGTATTTGCATTACAGCCCGGTGTGAAGCGGTTTTTTCTTATTTTGAAAGCTTTTTTCTTCACATTAGATTTCCAGTCTCTCCATGTCTACAATGTAAATTTCATGTATATATAGTGGTGAACTTATAAATATATACTAAGGAGCTACATTAATGCAATCTACAATATTCTGACTACATAATCAGTCCGATAATATACAGTTTATATACACAATTATACATCGGTATAAATCAACAAAGTTGCTTTCATAGACAACTATTATTATTGCATTTAATTTTACCATAACAAATGAAAATCCAAAATTGTTAACATTTTATTAATTGGTTACAATTGTTTGAATGTACCTGCTGCCATTTATCTGGGGTCTTGATAGCTCCAGACCCAAAGCCGGAATTGGCATTAAGTTTCTCTGTTATTTTGATCCAGGAATTAGTTTGCCTAATCTTGCCCTCTAATCCTGTGAACTTCCCTACTGCTAGTTCCTTGTCTTCTTCTAAACAATGTAGGAGCATGTTTAATTGCTCCGGACTAGCTTTACGTCTTTCCATTATAAAACTTACATTATTAGGTTGCAATATAATGATTTTCCCAATAGTGCATTCAATCCATGAGATTTAAAGAATTTTAACAAAATACATAGACCACTTGCATATTATTGTGAAACCAGTGCATCTTCTTTAATACTTCACTGCATCACTGCTTGATGCTTGTCAACAATTTAGTAAACATAGAAAATGGAAACGTAACTTAAAGCGTTACGTGTGTGTAACCATAAATATTACATCGGTATCCTTAATTACACATCTGATTCCGATATCACTATTCTAAGCGCGTAACCTAACGTAAACGCAAATCAATCCGTTTTCCATAGATTTTATAGGAAGTGGATTTAATTTTTGGTTTAGCTTTTCGGTTTTATATTCGTCACATCTCTTTCTTACAATGCTAATTGATGCTATGTAAAAAGAGATAGCGCGAATATGAATTTGGAGTCTCGATTACCATAAAATGTATAATATATTTCGTAATACAAAATTACACTCCAATATAATAGCAATAAGGTCAAATTTTTAATGGTTGCTTAATAGACAACTTAACATACAATACAGCTTGAATAATAATGAAAGTCGTCACGTTCGAAATGATTTTTAGTTCTATAAGCATAAGGCGTACATTCGCATGAAGGTATTATTTTTTTAAAGCAACGGTTTTCTCGTTTTGATTTAAGTTTAACATTTTAAAATTAATAATTCAAACATTTTATCTTTATATTTTATACCTTTTACGAAATATAAATAAAATAATGTTTCCATTGCATCGCTTTTTCCTAAAACACAGATAAAATTTCTTGATATCTGTTAACAATTTATTGTAACTAACATGTTAGTTGTAAAATTAATTATTCAAGTTAACGTTTTTTAAAACATGCTACGTAAAACACACTTTACAAAATAATGAACTTTCATCGTTATCTTCTTGAGATAAGATCTGTTTCAGTAGTCAACAAATACAAAAGAATATCTGTGGATTTTGAAGTCAAGAACTCAAGAATGTCATTGGTTTTGACTGTGAATTTGAAATTTCACATGTCAATGTCATTAAATTGCAATGTTTTGAATATTCAGGAACACAATATCTATTTGTTATTGGAGACAATTTAAATTGTTTTACATTAAATTGAAATGGAAAATGAGGAGAAAACTGATACTAATAATTTACACCGCGAGTTAGTTTGCATACTGTTTCCTGGAATTGTAAAAAATGACGAAAAAGCTCTGCAATGTATGGGTGGTATTAAGGGCATTTCACAGGTATTTTGTTATTATTTACAAGACTCTTCATTGTTCTGCAACTAAAGTGCTGGCGTTACTCATTTAAGTTATTCTTCATATTATACAATAGTATTGTTACATTTTAAATCGTCATTAAATATTCCCTGTGACTGTCCACATAATATTTGACGCATATTTTCCATTCAAATACTCTGTTTAATTTCCATTCAATATATTACTCTGTTTGCATTAATCTTATCTATACGCCATAATAAGTTAGTATTATATTTACTTACTATTTATATGAAAAATAATGTTGTATATATCATATGGGATGTGTGAGGAAGGATTAACACAACATATATAAAATGGGCCTATTAATAGATACAGGTAATGATGGATACCAAGACTTTCCTACCTCTACCAAGTAGGTCAGATACTGGTAGACGCTGGGGGGACTCTAATCCCTGACACCACTGTTTATCTGTGAAAATAATGATGATTGTAGAAGCAAAACGTGATGTGATAATATAATAATGATATTTAATAACAGGTATATTCACAACCAACCAAGAAAAGATTGGGGCTCAGTTACCAGCCGGACAATCCATATATAAAGAAAGTGTATGGAGATGCCAGTAAAGCTGCTGGAGTGCTTTTGAAAGTTAAGGTGAAGAAAAAAAATAATGGCTGTGACGTAAAGAGGGAAGTAGTGTCAACAGCAGTTGTGGGATCTGTCAAGAAGATATATAAGTTTGAAGGTAACTTTATATTTCATGAAGATTAAAAATCTCAAATGGGCGGTGTTTGTATCGTTCATTAATGTGTTTGTTAGCAGACAAGTCATATTTACTTTCCTAAAGCGCTGAAAACTGTTTATAAGTGCTTTACAATCCTTATATTAACATTTTTTGTGTGTCATTTGATTAGCAGTTATTTATTTGTTTATGATTCTATAGGCTATGTTTCATGTTTCAGTTCTATGTGATTTCCAATATCTACCAGTGAGCAACGAAGGAAGTTCTCCACCTAAATGTATAGTAGAGGATGTACTGCCCACAGGATTGGATACTTTTGATTTTATGTCGTATGTATAGCAATAATTTGTCTGATTATGAATTATTATATGTGGTTATATGAATAGAATGACAGAAAATTGAAGAAGAATAATATCAAATGAAAATTGTCATCAATAATTTTCAAATTCATTCTTAACACCCATGACACCGTTTGGTAGCTACAGCCTTAAGCTTACTGGTATGGACAGCTT
>DWQT01001048.1:0-18435 GCA_018244895.1 Myscelus amystis hages
TAGTAACTTTTTAAGATCTCTAATGTACCCATATTTGTGCAAATAAATGTCTTTTGTCTTTTGTCTTTTTGTCTTTTAGAATACCTATTACGATAGTATTATTAAAAAATACAATGTTTTGCTGAGTTTTCACTCAACAAAGTAATATGAAAATGAACTGCTTTTAAATCGTCTTGGAACATTGCAGTCAGTGCACGTAAATACACATTAGACATCAAGAGTCTAATTTGTGTCACACACAGAATTCAAGTGAATTCACAATCACTTTATACGACCTTATACGGATAATGGTTTCTACTAATATTGTAATTATGAACTGCAATTAACAAAATAGCATAAGCAAATCTGATTAATTAAATTAATTATGTTAAGTCGCGACAAATTGCACTTGCATTACCTACATTAGTAATGCACTGGCTTAGTGACTGATATCTCGGTGTAATTATGTACATTGATTGAGTGATCAATTATAATTATGGACAGCCTTATTATATTATGGTTATATTTTGTGGATATACGTGCATATAAATCGGTAGATAGGAGTACATGTTATAAATTTATGTCTTATTCAAAAATGTCAATTCAAATTACGTGCATATAACTAACAGCAAATTTCTGTGGTCAATTTCATTTCTTGTCCTTTATTAAAGACACGTGGTCTTGTGTACATTGGATAGTAATTGTAAAATTCAGATTGGCATCCATCTATATATATTGTTCACAGGCAACCACGAAGAGAACTAGGAGAACTGTACTTTAGTCGTTCAGTATCAGTCTTGCTTTATATCACACAGCTGGAACAACGGGAACTTGGCACGGACATACATATATCTCAATATCCTTAAATAATACCACTAATTTTAAGCAGCAGAGCGACTTAAAACATCGGAGTTTGTTAAACAATTTAGTGGTGGATCTTATTTATCGCCGGCCGTGTGTTGCGGGGAGTTGTAATGTATTCGACGTCGTAATTATACGGGGACGGTCTTTGGTCCTCGGTCCTCGGCCATTGAATAATGGATGCGCGCGAGTCGATTCCGTGCGCCGAGCACCACTTTGATGTTTGCATTCGTTTGTTGTCCAGAAATGGAAGGCGCATCGTCCGAAGCCGGAGTGATATATCGATTTTTACCATTTATTATTTTATCGTTTCAAAACGTCGAGACTTATGTAGTCTTGAGGAATTTATGACGCACGTTCGGCTCGATATTTTCCCGTTGTAAAAAGGCAAGAGCTCGGAAACTATATGCATGTAAGCTAGGCGGTTAGAGACTTTGCGGTGAACGAAATGGAAACAATACATATGTAATATACAATGTATATTGTTCGATATTAGATTATATAAAGAACACATAATATATTGTGTAGACGTGTCAAGTGATTAGTCTACGTATATCATATACACTGGTCGAAACGATGAGATCTTAATCAATATCCCACAGCTGGGCGTTTGATGATCTTTTCAGTACTGAAAATGACAAACTCGATGATCTGATTAATTCGGTTCATCATAATCAGTAGATATTATTTACCACAAAATCTTATATATTTTCAAAATCAATACACATTTATCACTAACATTAAATATGTTATGCAGAATCAACAATAAGATTCACAATAAAATATTCGTTTAATTAAATAAATCTTCGTCATTAATCTATTAACGAACAATAATTCGCCAGTCCAACGACAAAAGAATTCGAAATTTAAAAAAAAACACTCATCGTTTCACTTCAGCGCTGTTTGCGCCGAGGGATCATTAGCCGAATAATCCCCTAAGGAGATTAGTGAACTCAACAGGGGGTTACGCAAGACCGTGTGGGAAACCGTGAGTTACCGGTACACTCATTTCTAATGGGACTCGAGATCGTTATGAAGAATAATGATATGTGAAAGTGGTACGTACGCCGGATCAATGAGTGTCATTGTTTGGTTAGAAAGCGCGTTTGAATTTGCACGGCGCTTTTAAGGATCCCGGCGCACAATGGATCTTGAGCGATCGTTATGTAGGTTGATAGGGTTGTCACATGTCGCCGCGGATGGGAACGACACGCGTTGATTAATGCTCGTAATTGTCGCAGCGATCGTGAGCTTCGCGGCCCTAAGTGTTTCACGTTGTTGTTGTTATACTCGTAACTGACGCTTTTGTTTTTTTAGAAAAAGAACCAAAAGCTGAAATGTTTTACGAAACTGTGTATGACTAAAATGAGAAGCGAACAAATCTTTTTTCATCATAAATTTTGTACGCCGTAAAAGGAAAAATATGAATTGAACTACTAATTCGGTTTTTTAATTTACCAATATTTACACAAATATATGTCTTTGTCTTTGTCTTTGTCTTTGTCTTTGTCTTTGTCTTTGTCTTTGTCTTTGTCATTGTCTTTGTCTTTGTCTATGTCTATGTCTTTCTTTTTCTCTACCTCTTAGTCTGCCTCGGTATTCGTGTTTCTCTCTGTCTTTGTCTTTCTCTTTGTCGTTATTTCCTACATACTAGACGTTAGTTGAATGAATAGATGACATAGTCGGGTGGTCCCCTCTCGGGACCATACCGGACCGCCGTTCACGGACGACGCGCGCATAATTACCATCGCAAACTTGGAACATAATGGACTCATTAGCATTTACTGTCTTTTTGAGCAGAGATTGTAATACTGCCCAGCTGTTCGGGTAACGAGGATATATCGCGGCGTCCAAACATGAAGATTTTTAGATTTAGAATAAAAAATGGCGTAGGTTTTCTTGTCATCGACTGGTCCGATAGTTCAGTTACTCTTTGAATTCAAATCTCAATCAGGACTAATATGTGGGCAAATAGCATATAATATGTATATGTTCTGTGCATACTTTTCAAATTTACGTATATACTTAAGCGTGTGTTAAAAACGTCTATACTCGTAATATGCATTTTGTTTATCTGGTTACTACAAGCTCTGCCTAATAAGTGTGTGGAAGTTAACTTAAGATGAATATTTTAATACGATTTTAAATCTCGGGCGACATCTCTAAGTGTTACCCGTTCCAAATTCAAAATCTGATCGACGCTCGTTGCCAAAACGTAATACGCTCGCGACGAATTATTATTGTATAATAGGGCGTCTGGTATAACCGCCGGTGCATACACACGAGGGGATTATGCAAATGCGGATATCAGGCGAAGGACCGCGCCGGCACGCCCGCTCCTGTCACCACGCTTGACCACAGTAGAACTGTTCCCGATTCTAGAAATTTCCACGAGCATAATTCATACTCGGCGCGTGACGTCAACAATAAATTTTTCGTCGACTCAAATATTTTCTGTTTATGATTTTTCATGCCACACTTTATTGCTCTATAGGAGAAATTTACGACGAACAAACAGCATGAAACGCGTCAAGCTATTTGCCGTAAATATTTATATGCTACGTCATATAAAACGATGCGCCCGTAGCTCCGGCGCGGTTGCAGATCGGGAACGAAATGCAGTTTAAGCGACTGCGTGCGTTTACGGAGATTTTATGCTTTTTTGCATAAATCACTTTGGGTTCCTCATCAAATATACTGGTGGTACAATTAGCATAGGAATACAATCGAAATAGCATTAAACAGAAACGAGAGAAAACATTTAATACTAATAAATAAAGCATCGTTATATAACGTTTGTGTATAAGATTACGGTCTGTGTTTATCATTCGAAACGTATATCCGTCCGAATTGTGACTTAATCTTGAATAGCAACACGAATACTTGAGCAGTGTCTCGGTGTTGGTGCGCTCATAGAATTCGCACTTTGCATTGAGTGCGCGAGGAATTGCATTTGGATGTTGGTGCAATTTTGCAGGATTATCGCTTATAAATAGCATAGCTGGAACACTAACAATAGCATTAGGCTCACCTCAGCCCCTATTATGCTACTGCGCTTAAGGAGAACATTTAATGTTAACGACCCGACATATCACGACCGGCGACCACACGACCGTGCGCCGGACGTCACTTCTGTTTTATTTGAGGTGCGAGTCCTCTCACCCGCATCTCCTCATATCCTTACGATACCAGCGTTAACGTAGGCTGGGGAAAGTTGAATTTCAATTTTAATTGTAAAGTATTATAATCACAGGAAAATAGCGTTTAATGATTTAATTAAAAATTAGAATATAAAGGTGATGATAAAACTCATTATCATTATGATCATCATCTTCATCATCGTCAGCAGAAATCATAAGAAGTATGTTATTTTCTGAGGTGTGTGAAGTTAGCCGATTCGCGTTGGGCTAGCGTGGTAGGCTATGAGCTAAAACCTCACTATGACAGAAGACAGACAATCGAAATTAATTAGGATTAAAAGAATCCGTATTGACGACACATCTTATACAACGCGAGGTGACACCTAACAATATCCCGCACAGATCTCGCGTTTACATTGAAGTGTTACTGTTCTCAGTAATTCCCATACATATACATATTTAAGTGGACCGGTTTCAGACGTGTGGGTGGTCGATCATTTCCCGTATTCCGCCGTCGATACGAACGCGGTTACGTTAAGAATAAACACTAATTCACAATTAAACGGAACGGAATAAATCCGTCGTTGCCGGCCCATTAACGTTGTGAATAATTTAGACTTTACATATTTCGTTATCGCGAATTATGACTTCATTATCTGAATAAATATTAGGGTACTCAGAATGTTATAATGAAGCACTCATTTTATAATCATTATGTTAATTAATAAAAAATAAAATTATTAATTTTTCGCAATATTTTTTTTTATATTGTTATTATCATACATTCACACCAGGTCCCCTGGCACCTCACATCTGACGCCCTTATTCATACATTCATCTAACTTTTCATACATACACGCCGGTTTCCTAGACTTTATTGCAGGCACAAAATTAGTTTTACACATGCAAATGCAAAATGCTCCCTTTTACATTTAACTTTATTGTTAATAGTTTCAAACTGAGTGTGTATAATCTGTGAATATGTATCTGCGATCCTATATATTATGGAGCAGCTGTGACTCGTTTGCGGGTTGCGATGGTGTTTACGATTCGACCGGCTGTCGGTAAGTACTCACATATATTTGTATATACCCGTTTCTCATGCATACATGCAATTAATTTAATAAAAAACTAGTATCATTAATTAGGACGCCAGTCCACTCCTATATCATTGATTGACATGATATAAAACTTAGTTGAATTGAAGACTTCATTTACGTAACGATGAAGAAAATGCAATATGTATGCATGTGCTGTATTCACGTAATTAATCTGTTAAGATAATAATCATCAATTACATTGAGAATTAGAAAAGTCTTGAGTTGATGTAATATGAAATGCTTATAATTCAAAACCTAATAATCGACGTAATGATGATGTGCAAATATATAAGTAATATATACTGCATACGTTTATCAGCTGTCCGTGTACCATAACACAGGCGTACAAGTGCCTAGTTAGGAATCAGACTGCCGCGTGTGGGATAGTTATCATAATCCATCAAAATCATCGTAACTTCTACGCGTAACGTAAACGAAGATATAGAGTGCACCGCACACATTCACGCGTGTAGAATCCCGCTAGCCGGGCCGATATTATCCCCGACATTTGCATAATCGAGGCGGGCGGAACGCGAACAAATTGTCCCCTGACTTACGGCAGTGGACTTTATCGTATGCGCGGCGGGATGGGACAAGTAATTGAATGATTGATTGCGATGCAATTTCTAGAGAACTCTGAACGTTTATTGCACGACAGGTGTTCATCGGTGACCTCGTCAGTCTTTTGTTTCATGTTATATCGACACATATTTAATTAGGAATACAATCAAATAGACAGACAATGAATAAGTTAAGCATATAATTAAGAATGATTGTATGAACTATCACTTATTTACATGCAACGTTTTGTTTACGTACTTCGACAAATAATAAAGATTAAATTAAATTTTCAGTTCTCATTCGTATGATTTTACTACAATTATTTTAATTTGCAAAATACATTTGTTAGTTTTTACATACCTGTTAACCAAACAAATGGATAACAAAAACTACAATTCTAAATGATTGCATTGCTAAATGCATTAATAATCCTTCCATCAATGTAATTTTTTCCTATACATTTTCCTTGTATAAAGCAATGGAAAATTCGCAAGTTTATCCTGTTTAATGGAATAATACAAATACACTTACAATGCGTTATATTATTTAGACTTAATATATTTACAACGTAGCAAATATTTTCACATTAAACCAATTCAAAAGCTTAGTACCTACACTAGTATAAATTTTATTCTAAATGCGAGAGTATGAAATCAGAGATAGACTATGGATGCATAGGTTGCATATTGTTGTATACTGTGGTAGGGAGTATAGGAGCAAACAAACATTCCACGCTTAGACAAGGTCTGATGCAATTTCTATTAAGAATAATTTGCATGCATGTCTATCAGACGGTTCGCTGCGTAATGCCACCAATGACTTCGGTTTGAAATGCAGAAACATTTAAATTCCAGCATCTAGCGTTTCGTAATTGGCGAAAGTCACTGACATTTGGTTTAAAAGTTCCATTGGGTGCATTAAACCACCTGATATGCGATGTTTCAGCGTACGACAACATTGTACTGCCTTCGTAGGAAGTGTGACTTGGGCTCGTTATATTATATCAACTGATGCGTTGGATCAGTGGTTAGCAAATATGATCGCTGAAGTTGCCCCTGGGTCATATACCAATATGATAAAAACATTAAAAAATCTATTTGTACAAGAATGAAATAGCATAGGTAATAATAATTGTGCAAATTGATATGGTCATTTATTTAATTTTTTAAACCGAAATATTTAATATATAACATTTCCATGCAAATGACTCCCCGCTTAGTAGTGGAGAATTAAAAACTATACTAATTAGTAAAGGTTGCATAAAACCCAATAGTGGTAGTATTTGTAGAGTTCAAAGCTATTAAATCCACACGTAGAATTAAAAGAAGATAAACCTCATTTAATATCATAAACGAACGAGCCACAAAACGTTATATACGGCGCCGTTATTTTATAACAAAACACGACCAATATTGCGAGAATTGTTACGTCTCTTCGTACTAAAACGACGCGGTTATAAATAAATCCGTATTGGTACCGTTTCATTGGCTTCACCTGTATTCAATATCCTTTATTAATGGTCTTTCGTCGATATAATAACGTTCTCAGCGGGAACATTAATGTTTATTTAGTAGAGGCGAGTAACTTGCTCCCTTACTCGCTTTACGTACTTGGAATTTGGATTTGGTAGTTGAATTTTGCAGTGGAAAGTGGCATTGGAATTCTGTAGTAGCGGGTGATTGGTTAGTGAATAAATTGGTAACATGTTCTTTATATACCTTGAAAGTTTAAGGATATCGAACAAAGGTGGACTTGATGCTCAATATAAACATTTTCCACCTTGTGATTTTAACACAAAAATTATTATGTCGAGCCCTTTGCCCGTTACAAGCAACATCAGAAACTTATGTTCTTACGCTCGTCAACGAATTTGTCTCATACACACATATATTTCAAAATTTACATAAAAACCATGTGATATACAAAAAAGGTACATCAATCGCTATAAAATCGTAACTAAATCTTTTTCTTTATGACTATCGCAGAAACTTATTATAAAATAAAATATTCCTTAAAAGTAACGTTAAAACTCAATAATCAAGTAGTACAAAAAACATCAACGTTCGGGGATTTCATTCCAGCACGTGCGGTTTGTCTTGCGCTCGTATTTATAACAATAAAGTGATGAAATTATTTACTAATAAATTTAATAGGCTTTTAATATTAATGGCCCATTCTCAATGCAGTAATATTGAGGCGCCCCGCGATTTGAGCTGCAGACTCACAGCGGGTTAGCCGCCTGTAGTAGAATAACATTCACGTGGTACTCGGCTACTTGAATGTAACAGGAACTAAATTGCATCAGTTACATATGTATATGGAAATAAATTTGAATCCATTACTAATTTGCAAAAGAGCGGCTTCGGTCAGGAGTAGTATTAAAGACCAACAAAGGCTACCACTGAACATGCGGTTTAAACAAAAGGCGTACTGCGGAATACAGTTTTTGGAAGGATGATTAAAGTACGGTTCGATTACATAGGTATATAATTAATGGGAAAAATTGGACTATATCTACACATTTAAAGAGATAGTACACTAGCCCATTTATGAGGTAACGATTTAAACAAGGAAAATTCCTATTCTGTTTATCATTATTTTTTATTATCTTTTACATAATTAATTTTTGCTCTATGTTGTTTATTTTTTTAAATTGTAATTGAGTGGGACATTATCTCATTATTTTGGGACAAACAAATTCAGCGAATACTAATTTTCCTTTTCTTTTACTAGTAATACTCGTAGTTATAAAACAACCAGTTGAACTTGCGGTGTTTCAATAGCAGTTATTCTAACAACGTATACTCGTATTTGCTTTCGTTGTCCACTGGGGACATTAGATATGCAATCTTGGACTATAACTGACGCGTTTGCGTCCGGGACGCAGCCCGTATGGATTCAGTGAAATTGAACCGTGTCTCTCCTAATCTCACTGCTAATTAGCTCCAGTTACATTAGCAAAGGAGACAATTAAAGTAGTAAAGGGCAACGTCTTACAGTCCTTAATCGTTTCGATACCTTCCTTCAACGGCGGATTTTAATTATGATTCCGTTGTTCTATGGTAAAACAAAAGACAAACTATACTAAACATTCGTAGTCTGTAATATATCTGATTTTTGACCGACTTCAAAAAGGATGAGGTACTCAATTCGTCTGTATTTTTTTTTTGTTACAATTAAAAGGAAGAAAACTAACGAGGTGAAATTATTGCACGCTCTGTGACATACAAAAACCATTGCTTTACTTCCGACTACCCAGATACTGTATGGTGGTTATATGCCCGAAGCTTTATAAGTTATTGTGATTTTCTTTAACTTTAACTTTATGATTTGAAATCACACAATACACATGTCAATTTAAAAAGGGAGAAAGCACGCTCAGTGCTTTTCGTCCTCCCCTCCAGCGTCTTAGCGCGAATAGTAATGATTATTGAAACAGTTGAATTTCATTATCGCAGCTATCATCTCTGACCTCCGTATTAGCAGCGAAATAGAAGTTCATTACGGCGGCTGCACACGGGGTCGTGATGCATTAAGGAATTTAATTGCTTTGGCTCAATATCATTTATAAGCGTTGGCTGTATAGACACTAATATGAGGTCACGGTCTTAATAAATACGAATGAATACTAGCATTGTA
Organism: Myscelus amystis hages; assembly: GCA_018244895.1. Taxonomy (NCBI): domain Eukaryota; kingdom Metazoa; phylum Arthropoda; class Insecta; order Lepidoptera; family Hesperiidae; genus Myscelus; species Myscelus amystis. The sequence continues at coordinate 9,281 of DWQT01001048.1, forward strand.
TGAATTTAAATTAATCTTTAAGTCATAAACATATTTCCCTTCTGTTTACTCTGTTCTTAAGTAGTTATTTATACGAATTGTTTACATGAATAACAATAAATTGTTTAGAGGTATATTTTTTCTGATTTATCTAAATTAATTACTATATAATCCGAAAATTATTTGAAAAAGAGAGTATTAAAAAACAATGTAATAAAACGTTTAAATAGTCCACTTTATTCGATATGAATTACATTATTAACATTTAACATCGATGAAGCTTGGGAAAATCGTGTTATTATCTTACCGAATAATATTAATAACAATACCTTGATCTTTGAATGAGACCCATAATATCCGGTGCCCATAAAAAAGGTGTATGAACATTACTAGTAAACTCATGTATCTCGCTTTCGATGGGGTGCGGTGCCAGGGTTATAAACCAGTAATTTTAAACAGACGTCCTAACTACGGGTTGTCACAATTTTGAAATAACAATACTTAGAACAGTTTGCAATTAAATATTTCGCACTGGAAAGCAAACGGTGACCGAAGTAAGATAGTAATTTATGTTTTCAGGTGAATATACAACTGATTTGGTGGTAGAGTATTTGTGGATTCCTAAACACATACATATATTGTGTATACACACAGTTGCATTTCTATAGGAGCAGCCGAACTAAGAACTTCCGCGAGCTACGACAGTGACAAACTTTTTCGCTTCGCTACTTCCATTGAAGTTTTGACTGCACCTCTATTATTGGACTTTATTGGAACCACTTTAGATTTCACTTTATGAAAGCGAACCAATCCGATTGCTTGTCGTCGTGTTATTGGCAATGCTGATTAATTATTTCATTGTTCGATTGGATGGGGACGAGTTTAAATTGCTATTGCGACAACCCTAGGATATCGAGTTGCGAGGATAGCGTGGGTGTGCGAACGGGTTTGCTTTTTTCTCGCGTTTCGCTAATAACGAGTTAGTGTCGGACGTCCGAGAGGCCAAGTTCAAGTGTTAGTACTTTATAATTTTACGACGGATGCGATGCGCCCGTATCGAGTTCACATTGCGATGTAATGTACGGAAAGCGCTATTTATCTACCTAATAAAGATATTTTTGTTGAGTGGGAATCGAACCCACGTCCTATTGTTTTGCATTCGGTGTCTCTAACCACTCGTCTATAATACATATTATGTATAAAGTCTATTATACATATTATGTATAAAGTTTATATTGGTATACATTAAAAGCGTATCCTTTAAGGCGCGAAAAAAAAATATCAACAGTCAATTTCGACCGACCGTTCCGTTACTCGGCGATCTCCGTTACATTCTTAACAGCGGGGGTTCGAATCCGGCGGACAAAAAATTAAACACCTCATCTGAATATTAATGGTCAATAATGATAATAACAAAATAAGCTAACACTGTAAACCGGTTACCGGATTTCCTTTAATATAAATGTTATTAATTCATCATCATTAGGCTATATAACAGTAATAAATATTAATAAATAAAATAAATAGACTTGAAACTAATAAAACACAATCTGCCCCGTTCACCAAGTGGTTTCCTCGCAATCTTTTTCATCGCCTACATTAAGTTCTGTTTGATCTTAAAACTTTTATCAATTCATAAGTCACAGATCTTAAGTCGGAGGCTGAATTGTCAATCGCCAGGCTTTCAAGACAAGTTAAGAAACGTCCTTGGTAATATGTTCCAACATCCATTTAAGTCTTTCATAGAGTATTATGCCTTTTATGATTGATGTTAAACTAATAATGAGATAATGTGATTTATCATGACCATTAAATCACTTTTCGTTTTGTACAGGCAGTTACATGTTTTATGGCTCGGTAGAAAACCATTTACGAGATTCATTTATGGGTTTTAGTAAGATGACGCTAATGAGTTTACTTTGGTAATGGCAGAATAACTTTGGACAACTTTACGATTTCATCAGTCGATTAAATGTAACATTGTAGTCTTGTGCACCGCTAAAATATAACAGCTTGCGAAACTTTCTACTAATTCAGAGTAAGTATGTATATAGGCAAGTAGAAAGTATAAGAACAAGCATTGATAGTCTAGTGGTTTGAAATTCAGCTTCTCACTCCGGGGGGTCTGGGTTCGATCCTGGCACGTATGTTGGACTTGTTACGTGCGTTTTAAAAGTAAAATTTAATATCACTTGCTATAACGGTGGAGGACAACATCGTGAGGAAACCGGCACACCTTAGAGATGTTATAAAGTGTATAATAGTTTCTAACGTGTGCGGTCCAGCTGTGGACCACTAAAATGGTGAAAAAAAAAATAGAAACTATTCTTTGTTGGCCGTATGTATATTAAATTTGGAGGATCAGGTAAGACTTTTATGGTGTTCAAATGCCTCCATGTTTATTTAACCCAAATCGTCTTTAATGAAAACACCATCGCACCGGTCCGATCTCATAAATAGCATTTATCAAAGTCCGCAATAATAACCGTTAATTTTAAACACATTCGTGTCAATGGCGCCGCCAAGCGTAACAAACATGTCACCTTATAGGGAATTCGCTATCCGCCCAGATTGCAATCTGACTCGATAATAATTCACGGGATTCTCGCCCTTACGTTCGAAGTACTTTTACGTTCATACGTTTGTAAATCGAGCAAAAGTTGTGCGGATGACCGTACGTTATGTTAATTTAAATTGCTACACATGATTACACAAGTTATGTAATGCGAGAGGACATGCTGTTGAAAAATTGAACCTAATTTTAAAAGACAACTTTCAAAATTCGAACGAAGCGAAACTTCAAAATGGCGATCCTGACGCGTTTGCTACTTATCGTTTAGATATGCTTTCATTGAATTGGTTATTTCTAGTTGATTCTATAATATAATACTCGTTATTGGTCCAGAATTACATAGTTACATACGTATATCATATATACAGTAAATTTGCCCAGCTACGTTTTATATGAAAGTCAATATGTCGAAAATACAACAGATGAAAAGATGTCAAGAGCAAATTCTGATGGAGTCTAACAGAACCGTCAAAAATTAATTCGCTAATAATCCCAGGAAATATTTGTTTTTACAATATACGTAGTCTGCAAGTAATTTAATGGAAGATGACTTCAAAAATGTATATTTCCTAAGCAACGGCGATTCACGGGATGTTCAGCCGCGGTGTCACATAAAAGAATCAAGGTAAACACACACATTTCCTCGTAGATAAAACCCATAAAAATTCATCATTGAGATAAGCGGTGTTAATTTCATAAGAGAATATTGGGCGGCGTGTGTGATATTACTGGCAGTGATGCATTGACGGCTAAAATCTTTGGCACAGTGGCGAGCCGATAAGTTCACTCCGTTAGCCAATGGTGAGCATATTAAATCGCGTTTTTAAAACCGAGACGGTATCATTGGTGAGCATTAGAAAAGTCTACAATATTAATGTTTTTAAGACAAATAAATTAGTAAAGATGTCGCGTCAACAGATGGTAGATACCGTTAGTTTGCCCGCCTCGGCCATGGATCATTCCCTTTAACGGTAACCTTTATTTGGCTTTCACCAAATTTGTGTAATAACTTTATCTCAGTCTATATTACTTATAACGCTTGTCAACTTGAGACCGGTATTTAAATAAATTTGATGAGATCTTAAAACTGTTCTATGAACAGGCTCAGTGCAATTAAGGAATATTTCTGTGCTAGATAATTTATTTATATATAAATAATCTAGAAAACATGATAAGCTTGAATTCATATACCTACATAGGTACGAGTATCTCATCATATTTAAGTTTCACATTTCAAGATGTCATTTGCTTAAAAGTAAAATATTCTAAATAATATAAGAGAGAACTGGATGAGATGAGTTTCTTTGGGTGTTGAATTTTTGCGTATCGTATTTCAGGAGAGGACGAAAATGAAATTCATATCTCGCTCTGTAAAAACTAATCCACTTAAACAGCGACCGGCGAAATAATATAGCATAGCCATATAAATTTAAGAAAATATTTATTTTCAATAATACCACAAAATAATGTATCAAGTGTTAAAATTATACATATAGGTATACATGCTGTTAGGTATAATTAACGAATTTATCGAAATATGATAAACGGGTATAACTATTTCATTAATTAACTACAGAAAAGTTAAAGATGTGTTTACCGTGGTTTTAATTAAACGATTGTATTACTAATCCTTCTATCGAAGTCTAGATTCCATCTTATTTATCTTTAGGTTGCAAATATCGCACGAGTAAATACGTATGCTACAACAAAGGAATTCAATGAAGCTAGCCAACAAATCACTGCAAGGGAACAATATTGTGTTATTACTCTATTATTATATAGAGAATCATACATATATTACCGGTAATTGTAGGGTGCGCGCTTACCGAGCCGCCATTATCATGCAAATACGACATAACGCGTACAACCTTAGGATTCGATATGAAAGCTGGGTGTTGCTCATTCCGTTTTACGGTCGGACGGGGCTGAATATCAAATTATTTAATTGTGTACGTGTGCGTATGTCTAACAATAAGCAAGTATTTCGCAAAACTGGGCTCGATATAATAATTGATTCGATTTAAAGCGATTAATTTATTATCACCAGGATCGTTCTATTTCTATACGAATATATGTTAGTATTTTAATTACTTAGTTTTTTATTTATTGTTATTTTCATCGTCCATAAACAGGTATGTGAGTTTGTAAAATAATACGTATGAATACAAAATAGAAGTGCAATAATATACTTTAAATTAATCGTTTAAAAATCTTCAATTTAACATTATCTCCCTAATCTATGTACGTCATTCGATACCTCTATAAAATAGTTTCATGCATAATAATATCGTAATATTAACTTTTACTGTAATAATCTTAACACCTTCACTAGAAAAAAGTTGACGGAATCTAATCAAATGTCGTTAAAGTGTAATGACAGGGCGTGACGATAAACAGTTGTGGGAAAAGCTCATCGCACCATTACCGAAAATCGTGTGAACAGCTTCAGCTCTTACGATGTTCGTTATAACGGTTATATTGGCATGAAAAAAATGTGAATCGAACGAGGTACTTAATAGATTTACTCTTTATTAATAATACGCTGGCTCGGTAATAAGAACGGCAGGAGACAGCGGGGGACTCCATTAAAGCACGTGTGAGATGTGTACGATTTTCCATATTTATATACCATTTTTATATACCAATAAAAGTATTATCACTTGTTCCGTAAACATTAATGGTCTAAATATAATGTTTGTGTATAATTCATAATTCAAAACGACGGGTTATTAAAATTTCAAATATCTATCGTCCGTTCAGTGAATAGTGATTTCGAAGCGGGACGGTGTCGGTTCGAATTCGGCTACAACATTTATTGACATTTTTATTTTTTATTACATTCATATATTATATTTATTTTGCAATTAATTAATTAATTAATTTATATATTGTTTTTATTTTACAATATTTAAGTATTGTCCGGCCACAATTATTTTTTTACGCGTATATGTTAAAGGCTGCGACCCATTTGGGCTATCTTGTTAAGTAATCCATACACACATTAACATTGCTGTGAGAATAGTTGTGACGTCATGGAATTTATCGTAACGCCGATAATGGAAGCGCTTAATAGTTTCCACGTTTACTGCTTCCTGGAAGACGCAAGAATTCAACATACACAATATAGATTGATGACACTTTGTAACTTTATAGAGGTACTAATATCTATTACAAACAGGTATTGCGTGATGGTTAAATTGGAAATACTAATATTATAAAGCATCTATAATATTACGCATCATCGGTGATGAAATGTTTAATGACCACTACGAGATGACATCGCTTATGATAATTTTATGTCACACGAGTCGCGTGTTGTGGTCACCGCACCGCATGGACACACACAAACACATCCACACTTGCACACACACAACACGTATACAACAGAACTGACGTTCCATTTGACGCTATACCTATGTCGCTAATAAGATTTCTTTTCAAGGGTATTTGTTAGCAAATAATGTGTAGTAGCACTACTCGTATATACCTAGTGTAATAGAACTACCTGAACTATTCACAGTAGTAAAGCGTAAAGGGTGGACAAAACATAAATGTTATTAATATTTTGAAAAAGCTACTGGAGCTAGCTTAGTACCTATGACGTTTAAATCCGTCAAAGCCAACGAGGACCTTAGTACTTACTAACAAAACAAACTCAGTTGGTATGTTGTATGCGTCCGTACGGTTTAAAAACGACACTAATAAGTACAGAACAAAATGACTAGTTGGACGTATATATCCGTCCAATAGAATACTAGAAGATATGGAGCCGTTTAAAAGTCTCACAATTCCGAAGGCGTGTTGGGTAATTGAGTAATTCGCGAAGAATTTATATTGAATCACAGATAAACTATTAACATAGCAAATTCATGCCCACACTACCTACGGATTGATTTTGCGCCGGCCATAACAATGGGTAATAAATGTCTTAATTGTCAAAATAAATTAGCGCACGAGGCACCCAGAAACGGTGCCGCGGAGGGTAAGATAACGATTGAGATTTATTGCAACGAATTGTTTTAATTTAGAACATTTCGGTTGTCTGATATGGCCGGCTACTGGCCGAATTAGTCTAAATAAATAAATAAAGAAAAATAAACATATAGATTGAATTCGCTAGACGGCTTATGTTTGCACGCTAAAAATCTTTGACCTTGTATATTACGGATATGCGTACGGATATACGTAACGATGCGCTTCTTCTCTTTTAGTAGCTTAACTTTATCCATTTAGAAGCGGTTAAAAACGTCCGAGAAACGGCAGATCAATAATTTATTTTCCCGTCAATTTAAATAGAGAAAAAGATTTTTTCATAGGACTTTGAACCCACAAACCCCGAATGAGTATTTGGTCAACTTCACTGCACTAAGTTGTACGGCTAGATTTGATACAAAAATCTAAACGTTACGTTAACGTTATTATGATATGACCTACCAAAGGTCGATCTGAGATAGGGTATATCTGAGATCGGATATGCTATTAAACGGATGTTACATATAAAGAAGTCAACACACCTTTCCATAAGGGCTAACGTTAAACACGTGGACCGACATGTGCCGTGTACGCTAATGAGATAACACGAGAACGACAGGAAATGAGCCATTCTAAGAGATGGTCAGGTTAAGGCCGCTACATTTCTCTGCGCTGCGAATTAGGACGGATAACGACATTTCCAATCGTACAGTAATTCAAGAGTATTTCCTCATATTCAGTGTGTAATTTTGTTAGAAACATTTGTATTAGCTTTGGGTTTTATGCACTTTTAAGGTTTGTTTTCGATTGGACACATTTAGGCTGTTACTGGGCTATAGGTTTTTGCATCACACGTCATTCCCGATGAAATTCTAATCACGTCAACGAATTTTCGGGCGTTAAAAAGTGCGAATACCACCTTAGTTATTGACCGGCTCCACTGGTTTGCACCGGACGTGGTGATCGGTTGAGTCACACGCATTCTGGTTTCCTTTTTTCCTGTTAGTTTTTGTCGAAATCGACTGACACAACGTATACTTTTTTTTCAATTTTAATGGTAAATTTAAAAAAAAAAACACAAAAGGGAGCAATAGTAACAAGAGGAAACGTTTGTATACCGCAGTGCAATATAATCAGGGAGCGATCCATCTATATAAACAATAAAAAAATGTAGATTTAGTTCACACAAATACAGCTTAATATGGAAAGATCTAGAGCACACCTTTATACATAAAAAAGGGGTTCTTTTGCTTACGATAAATTAACAAAAAATGCCCGAAACAGTATCTTCCGTTACAATTCAATAGAATTTGGCCTTTTAAGCTAAGGATTGGTTCAATTTTTTAATCTGAACTTTTACCACAGTAGGTAATAGTAGCTTCCTTACAGGACACAATTGGTACTGCAAAATTGCAACCGAACGATCAACGATTCTCTAGTAGAGTACACAATTGGTACTGCAAAATTGCAGCCGAACGATCAACGATTCTCTAGTAGAGTATGTAACGCACGCTTAGGACTGAAATACATAAAGATAAGCTGATATCGTAATCCTGTTGCGTACATTTTGTTACAGCGGTAATCGTTTCTATTCAATTTAGCACCAACTTAACCTTTATTGTAGGAGTCTGCGCGAAAACCTCCTACCGCCATAACTCTCAAAACGAAATTGCAGCCTATGATGATCAGAGTGTATGGTCCTTGCGAATGCATTCGCGCCGTCGAAAACGAAGATTTATGAACATATTGATTCACGAATAATTGCTTTCGCGATTTAATGGTTAATGTAAATTATTCGTAAATCGTTTAAATTAACTGTTTTACATGGAAAATATTGACTGCCCGTGCGTATTGAATGTACCCGATGTTAATGTCTGGATGTATCCATGGTTACTGTATACCTATACATATTTGGTCCTAAAAGTTAGTTTTAATTTTTTTACAAATCAATTTTTAATACGTGAAACTATAATTAGGTACTTACTAATTTGTTTGATTCGAAACTTAAATTTCTGTGTACTGTTGCTCGTAAACAAATATACTCTCTTTCTTAACTACGTAATGCGCTTTTAGGAAACGTCGTATCTTGTGGTACTGTTACTGCTAAAAGAAATTAACGATAAAATTAGTCGCTATTTCTTAACATCTAGAAATTACAATGAAAGAAACTGAAATGCTTGCGCGCTGTGAGCGCTAAGGAAGCTCATCTCTACTAAAAGCTTTATGACGCTGAATACGTGTTCAACTTTAGAATTACCACACGTATAGGAGTCTACATGGTTCAAATCTGCTTTAAAAGCAATGAGAAAAGAGGGGTTTTCATTTGTATAAAAAATAGTTCTCTGTTCGCACAACTGCGGCGCTAGTGTGACGTTCTTTGCTGATTGTCAATGTCACTGTCATCTATGACAGTTCTTTGTGAACTAGGAACTATTACAAAGAGTAAACACTTTGAATCAAACGGTTGCAACTACTAAGCCCACGACTAAGCCTAGCAATGTGTTGAATGTTTTCAAAGCGATTACATAGATTTATGATTAACTAGCTGTTGCCCACGACTTCGCCCGCGTGGTTTTGAAGATATGCATTACTACTAAGTGGTTTAGCGCAAATTATATTTTACCAACACAGA
>DWQT01001049.1:0-18433 GCA_018244895.1 Myscelus amystis hages
TCCCTACAAACTGTAGTACTATTTTAAATCAAAGCCCCTTGACGAGTTTGTGATAAATTAGTAGAATTCATTCGAAAACGTTCAACTGATTAATGAATTGAGGTTTGTAATGGGTTTATTTTAAACAGCGTTTCCGTTACACTAGTACCTGGCATATTTTCTTTGCATAATGACGGTCTTTTCATCGGTATTCTACTCGCGTAGCGGCGCCGTGGTCTACGGCGTAGGCCTTTTTCGGGTTGAATAGGATTTTGGCGGCGTAGCGCATAGTTTCACGTAGGCGTGTCTGTGTCTGCCAATACTGTGTGTATTTATGCGTGGGTTGTAACAACTACCCTCAATAGAACGGGATTTTTTAAATGAACAATATAAACATTCTCAATGCATACTTAATAGCTAGGGAATCGAACCCACAACCCAATGCTGTGTTTCCTTATCACTGAACAAGCAGATCATTTTACGTTGTAGACAATATGTACATAAATTTACATGTATATAAATAAATCTAAATAAATCAATGTATGTCTGCGTGTAGCAATGAAAGCCTATCGGAGTAGGATAATTGCGTGTCGCAGACGGTGTCGGGCGTTCGAATTAGGCTGGCGCCAACGCCCACGGCCCGCCATCCGTTATATCGTAGTGTAGTCACCCCAGTTTCCACGTTATGTTTCGTGACTGATGGCATACATGGATGACATACAATAAAAAAGTAAGTGGGCGTATGATTTTGTTTCACTACTACTATAATTTAATTTTTGCAATTTTTTTTATATCACGTCCACTGTTTGTAACAATGATTATTTTTCATAAGCATTAAATTTAAAGTTGATCCCATCTAAATTAAAAAAAAAAATAGGTTAAACCTTACATTTTATTTACATTCTCATCCCATACATGACTGCAAGGAGCGCTCGATTGGTGTCAATTGGCATAAATAGATGCCTATGACATAAACCCAAGAGAAATGTTGCCTGGCTATCAAAATACATTCAGCACAGTATTACAAAGCCTTATAACAAATAGAGGCAGCTGTACTAAGAAGATTGAATTACCATGTTTACATTTGTATCGATTAAGAATGACAAATGGTTAGAACGATATTTATCCAGCGTAGACCAATACAACTGTTAACGGAAGATCATTTGTGAGATTGTATTTTGTCGTTTACGCCCTTGTAATAAAGGTTATTATTGTGCAATTGGGTCCGGTGTATCGTGGGATTCTTTCGTGTGTAGGTGTTTATCCGCCTACACTGGATAGTGTAGGACGCGTCGCACTGCAAGCGTTTAGCGACATCTTTATCAGTTCTAGACGTAAAGATGTTGGGATTTATATTAATCTGTTGTCAAACCATAATATTACTGACTATAACAAGTCATGTTAGATGATATTTATTTTATTTTTATTTATTCAACGATAACCAGTATTATGGTTTTTTTTCTTTCAATTTGGTATTCATGATTTGGACTTTGATTGATATTATATCTGAGATATAGAGCACGCGTATGTTTGTATATATGGTACATAAGCTATATCGTCAAAGTAACTTAAGTCTTATTATAATACGAAACTGCTGCCCAAAAAAATATAATATGTATTTTGTTACATTACTCGCGTTCAAAACCAGTGGCGGAGTCATCAAGCATACCGTAGGCTTTAAATTCTAAGCATGCGACTTGTATACAATTGAAGGTCAATTGTGCTTATGTGTTTGGTTAACTGAAGTATTTTTTCATCGATTGAACAACCTATGTTTGGTAGGACGTTTCGAGTTATTAAGTGCACTTAAACAACTTCAATTTGCGGCTGCGAATGGTGCATTTGTTTATTTATATATTTACATTTCCACAAGTTGACAGCAAAACATAATTAAGAACATAGCGAGGCCTCATTAACTGTTCCGAAATCGTACTGGCACCTGTTGTTGGTGGTATCAAAGCCTTTAGGCGTATAAGCTTAATTAGCTTTAGTGACCGCATATTTTTTCAACTCAGATTTATTTTCCTTATTCTATTTTTTGTACCTTACGTTAATTTATTACGTCTTATTAGCATATATTTCTTAATTTTAAGTCTATCTTTTAATTGTTGTCTACAGTGCTGTGTAATTGTGGGTACAAGAACAATACTATTGTAAATTTAAAACTGTGTTATCTGTGTTGGGTGTCCTAAATTAAATAAATAAATAAATATAAAAATAAAGAAATAAATACGCCTTTTTTCTCGCCACGCCAGTTCTAAATATCTCTATCCTTACAAACCTGACATGCTTAATTTACATCCATCACTCTATTAATTTTAATATGCGACTAGTCAATAAACACCTCACAAATATAGATCGTTTTCAACGTGAAATCCTTAGACGCTGGTACGGATAAACATCTTGTCTTTGCAATTGTAATGCTGTGTTGTTATTTCTCTGTCTCCAGCTTCGTTTGATGACACAATGACAGTGTCACAGTAAAAGTAATACGTTGTCACTAAAAACTATTACGAGTTTGGTTGAACGCGTTAATCTCAGATACGACTGGTACAAATTGAAAAATTAGTTTCGCGTTGAGTAGTCAATTTATCGAGGAAGGTTATAGGCTATATAACATCACGCTATGACCAATAGGCTGATAAAATATGTTGCAAAAACAGAGAATTATTTTTTTTGAGCGCTTTCTTTGCGTGAAAATCATGTATTACGAATTGTGAAACAAGAGATTTATAGCGATATATTGACTCATCACGAAATCTCTGGAACCAGAAGACGTAGAGACTTGAAATTTGGTAGGAATATTCCTTTAGGCGAGTAAAGGTCAGCTAAGAACGGATTTTACGAAATTCCACTTGTAAGAGGGGTTACGGGGGTGTTCATTATAATTTATATAGCAAAGCAACTTTTGCCGGGTCAGCTAGTAATTTATATAGCAAAGCAACGTTCGCCGGGTCAGCCAGTCTACTATGGAGCGTGCAGATGAGTGCCGGGTTCTGAGAACCGTTAGATTTTCAGTAACCAAACAGACATCGGACACCAGGATACGCTCGGAACCGGCTCCTGCCCGCTACTGTTGTCTCCTTTATAACAACGCAGTCAGACAGATCGGAAGGTACATAGACATTTTGTACGACAAATAATGTTATTATACAACTTTCCCGCTTTTAATTCTGTTCATCACGAAAATGAGTTATTTGATATGTAATTCGGAGGAAAACAAAATTGAAATCGATTTTTTCTGCCGTTTTTTTGGCGTTTTTTGCCGTTGTCGCAATATTTTTTATTGCTGCTCCTTACCTATTCATCTTAGCGTGATGTTATATAGATAATATTCTTCTTTGATAAATGATCTATCTAACACTGAAAGAATTTTTCAAATCGGACCAATATTTTCTGAGATTAGCGCGTTCAAACAATCAAACAACCAAACAGTCAAACAAACTCTTCCGCTTTATATTATTAGTATAGATATATTAATATTATATTTTAATGCAGAATTATTGCAAACCTTCCATAGATAAAACCAATATGTGTTTGTAAATGCGAGTGTTTTTCTCATTTGTCTACCTCCGAAATAGCTGAAAGGATCGACAGTCTACTTTTATTAGGGAATAACATCTCATGTCTATGTAAAAACACGTTTTGATTAAATAAGCAGGATTGGCTTGTGTGAACGAAATAAATTTCTGCCACCACGCCGGCATCAGCTGGCAATAATAACAATTACACGGTTTCTTTTATACCGTGTAACACTGCGCTCATCTGTGTAAATATTTTCGTAGAATGTTGCACATGTGTAATTCAAGGTGACACTTTGTGTAAAATTGTTTTCGCTTTTGAAACGTCATTCGCTTCGAGCACTTTGGGTGTGTACTGCGTTTTAAATGAGTTTTCCAGAGTACCCCCACCCACTGCAGCTTCTTGACCCTCAGTTTTCTACCAGGACGAGGGGGAAGGTCGGGGTTGAGTTACTACTTAGCGCAAACGTTTGTTTGATGAGCACAATGGTTTGTTCTGTGCTTGGGTGTAGTGAAAATATCTATAAGTATTATATAAACATATATCAGTCGTGAATGTACCACAGGATATTAGTTACGTACTTTAGAATTAGATGTCATAAAATAATATTCCCACCAAATTGCGTTAAAAGTCCGCTTCCAGCATATTCTTAAACGTAGTAAGAGTTAACAAGCGGTTCTAGCTGCGATCTTGATTGATTGATTTTCGGGTTATTCTCAATAATTTATAATTACTAGCTTTCCTTTTCAAGGGGTTTGAAACCCGCTGGTATTCAAAGGCGTTTATTATTTATTTGCTTGGCAGTTGCAAATGTAGATTTAGCTGAATTAATTTTATTGTTATCGCGGTGTAAAGGACGGTTCGTTTGTCTGTTCGTCTCGGCTTAATTCGCCTTGAACTTTGAGAACCAATGGTGAAGCTTATTTGAACAATATTATCCTTTTTCCTTTCCTTCCTCTTTCTTTGTTTGCAATTTTCTATCACTTTATCTGTAACAATCAACATTGCACCAAAGTTGCATTAATTTAAATGCGTCCTTGTCTTTTGCGGAAATTAACATAATTTTCATTATTAATAATTGTTTCCTAGCTTACAACATTTTTCCAGTTTATAGTCTGCTCTATACATATTTATTTTAAACTCCACTCTGTTATTGTCTTTATTGGATTTTTTAAATTATTTATAAAGGAAACTAAGACAGTGGCTTCAACTCTTTTTTCTATCCCACTACTGGGCACGCACTATATCTCATTTCTCTGACTGGGGGCTTGCAGTTTACTTTTATAGAAGTGGTGAGAATGGGTAGTGTTTTATGATTATGAATACTAAAATAGTACACTCCATATCATCAATTATGTTCTACATATTTTAACACGTAACTTTAGTTTTCACCTGTTTTATTTTACTAACCCACGCTGTGCTTGGAGTCTCAAATGCCTACCTTACAAAATTTCGTTTGTTTTTAAGATTGACCATTACCTGTAATGAAGTAGGAAAATTTTTCGAGGAAACCTGTACACATTATTTTTCTATAAGATTTGACCAGAAAATGTTTCATCATAACACCGTATTCAATACTGGGTCTACTCGTATAAAAGGATTATTCCTGATGACGACTGTTGACATCTGGTCAATATTTCTTGATCGGTACCCGACATTAATCATTGGCGAAACAACACATCACCCGCGGCGTTCACCCGACGTAATAACCATTCATCAGCCGCTGGTGATAATAACGTGAAATTGATTCGCTTATCGGACCGCCGTGACGTCACCGGCCACCTGCCGTGACGTCACCAGCGCAGCTAAGTGCCGCGCTGACGTCAGCGCCTGCCCACGTTTCGCCGCACTTCATATGAAGGCTAACGAAAACGCATTTCTGTTTTTGTTTTTCCTTTACAAATCGTTACTAAAATATATTTAAGGGATTTTCACTCCGCTCGACTGATTGACCGGTGTGAAAATCCCTTTAGGGTCGGTTTAGGTAAAATCACTTTAGGGGCTTACGTTTATTGTTAATAGGTGATGTTAATAAGACATTGATTTCAGCATTTGCTGTATTCTTATGACTTTTGTTATTAATATTAAAATTTAAACTTTAAAAAGCAGCAATGCTAGTAATAACATATGGCACCAGAAAGCAAATGAATATAGATTTAAAAAATTAACGTAATGTTGAATGGGTCAACAAAAATATAGAGACAAAGGGACAGTGAAATGGTAATAGTAGATAGAGATAGAGAGATAGAGGCTTCAGCGCTGCGCGGCGCCGGGCCGACGGGGCTTGATTACAGCCTCCGAGTCACATAGTCACTTAACTGATGTGGAAAATTTATACATTGTAGGCACGGGAACATGTTTCACAGCTCAATCTATGTTTATTAACGCTACACATACAAAAATAAACGATCTGACAATTATTTCTACAATCCTCTGGTCCAGTGCACGTGATTTTTGAATGTGGTTGTGAATTCGATTCCTATGTTATTGGGTTGATAAAAATTAAATTATTGATGAACAAAACGTATTAATAAAGACATGATATATTTTGCATTTTAATAAGAATAAAATTTGAGTGTTTGTTGCTTTTTAAGCGTTGATGCAAGAAGATAAATTTGCAATAAAAAAACTAAAAAGCGTTTTTAATTTTGAAACAGTTGTGCACGTTTCATTGCTTTATAAAATTGTGTACAGTTTTTCAATTTTGTTCTATTTTTGAATAAATATACATAGATAATGTTAGCCTTTGTTAATGTAGAGTTGTGCACAGTGTTTTCTGTCACTTGTTGCGCGGCGGTTATTAAGGCGAGACTATAATCAGCGCGCGACGTCGCGGCGCCCGGGAGCCTTTCCAACGGCCCCACTGTCTCTATGTAGAGACTTTATAGAGTATTAGAAATGTTAGCATATAAATTTACACTCAGTCGCTATAACGGTGATGGAAATGGTAGACACCTGCATACTGTAGAGTCGTTCAAAATGTTCTTTAACATGTGTAAACTTGAACTAAGGCCGGCGTAGTAGATTATTGCCTTAAACTATCTCATTATGAAATACACGTCTCTAGCAGAGAACCAATGAATAGGTTAAAAGAAAATTAATTACACATAATAATAATAAAAAGCACACCTAGATTAAACCTGGACAATTTTGCTTTTTTGTGATCTGTGTTGAAAATATTGAAGATGAAAACGCATACTGATTTGATTAATATATTAAGTGGTTTGTATTGCATTTCTGAGCACATTCAAAGTAATGGGTCTATTAGTGATTAGATATTCTTGCAGATGTTTATACCTGCGCTGATTATTTAAGATAGGTTATCGCGAAATTAAAAAAAAAAACTGTAACAAAGGAAGCGCCGCCAAGACGCCTTTCGACGCTAAATGTAGGGGGAATGCGAAGGGGGGGATTATGCTAATTTAAAATGAATATTGTGTTTTATATTTAACCAGGCGATAACCGCTCGCTTCAATGAGTTCAGTTAAATAGAATCACCAGTGATTCTTTCTTGATTAAAATACATGTTATACTTTCAAACTTAGCATGTAGTTCGTTTCGTAAAAATACTTCCGTTTATAAAATTGCACGCGGAATTCAATCCTTTTAGAACATTAATAGATAATAAAATTTCAATTTTCTGTACGCGGAAGATATTTACCGATTTAATGAAATTATTCAAATAAGATCTTCCAATAATAAATTAAGTTCAAAACAAAAACTTAATAATATATTAAAACTTGATTCACTCTGTTTGAATGAGCAAAAGCTCCATATTATTTCTAGATGCCAAAACAAAACTTGTATATTGCATTGCTAGTCTTTATTGTCACGCTCATATCTCAGCTCGCCCGGTAGAGTGCGCCACTTGTAAGGTTCCGCTGTGGACATAACTCGCCGCGTCCGCACTGAAAACTGTTTCAAATGGACCATTTATCTCTGGCTATTGTCGTTTTTTTCTACTGTCTATGAATGTATGATTGTTATTTATATGCTTTTATATAAGTTACAATGTATGTATGTATCTTGTATGTTCGGTTCAAATTTGCAAATGAATTTTAAACCATTTAATCCAAACCGATTGGGCTGTAATTCTGCATACACGTTTGGTTTACATGACAATTAATTTAATTACCTGTTACTTATACTACTGTTGTTAATATCAGCCAGTACTTATGAATAAGCTAATAATAATAATGTTCCATTTTTAAATTATTAGACTAAACCATGGAATAGAAGCAGCGCCAGAATATATTGTTACGAATAAAAACATTCATTTACGCAGCAGATTTATGAAACGGGGATAAAAAATTAATTAATTTTCCTTTCAGGTACATAAACGTAATAAATGATGGCAATCTGATAGTTTCAGTAGCTTCCTTATTGCGAATCTTTCCATTACGGGAAACTGATTAAATTCATGTGAATTGAAGTAACATTATAAAATATAAAAGGCTTTTTGAGGCAACTTTGAATGCAAGGTTCTCGATTTTTTTATTGCGGTATTAAATTTCTACGTAGGCTTTATAATTTTAAAAACATTTTTTTGTAATAATACCCATATTGATTAAAAACTATTTATATATTAAACAGAAGTACATGTAGGTAGTTTGTCAAAATGTGACAAAAAAAAATCAGTTTCAAATATCGAATTGAATGCGTTCACACGGAAGAGCGACCGGAAGTCGGAAATGAGATCGGTGATAATTTCCAAGGTCATTGTCCTTTAGCGTTTAAATAGCGAACTTGAAATTTGCTTTTAATTGACACATACAAGTAGTTTTCGGTAAAACCAACTGGCCTGCACCAGGCCTGTTATCGGCCTGTCGATCGGCTTACAGGGAAACTTTTGTTTATTGATTAGTATTTAGCTTAAACAAATGACCTTAATTTATTTAAAACTGTATATAAATTATATTTAATTTTATAACTTAGTTTATTCCGCATGTATTCATATTCGTCGTTAATATGTTGAATAAAGAATTATTGATGGTTCAGGAAACATTTAAAAGGGACATTTTTGTTAATATAAAAATATCGTTAAAAACTCATCGCGAGCAGAATGAATTAAAGCTAAAAAATTTCAACCCATTACCGAAGGCGTACAAAAATTACGGTCCACTCATCGTTAATAAGGGAATACATTAATAAACCCATTAACGCGTCGTAATAAGCCAGTCGTAATGGAAATTAATAGTTTCTCGCAAGGTGGTACTTTTATACGGCAACTTGTCGCATTATCAACTATTAAACGATATTATTGAATAAATTATCGTTGACATCTTAAAACTTTGTAGCAATTAACACCTATAGATTTAATAATATTTCTATAGTAATAATGGTGAAGTGATAGCCGAGTGGTATGAAAATCAGCTTCCCACTCCGAGGGGGTTTGGGTTCGATCCTGGCACGCACCCCTGACTTGTTACGTGCATTTAAACACAACACTTAAATATCAGCAGCTATAAAGGCGTAGGAAATTATTGCGAGGCAACCTCCACACTTTGGAGATGTTATAAAAATTTAGGTTTCTGGGGTGTGTGACTAGGACACACTAGGACTAGGACTAAAACCTGATTAAGAGAGGAGACCTGTGGAGCAATATAGTGTGGAGAAAAATATCTTTAGTTTATGATTAACTTTGAATAGGGGTAAGAATATGAAATAGTGTCACCTGTTTGAAACTGATACTTGAACAGGTGTTCCAATAAAATTGTTCTATTGACTAATTCACTTCGTCTAACCACGAATAGAAAATCCTCTCTATTTTGTTTTTGGACTATCGCAAAACATAAATACTCTTAATATTATTCTAATTAAAGGGAAATCTTAGCGTGCAATTTGTCTTTGTCTCGCAATACTGCGTTGGATAAGCGATTCTTCTTAGCGCATCCGTCCGTTAGTCTGTCAATTGAGTTCCCTTGCAATTAACGCGCCAGTCTCCGCTCGAGTTAAACTCACTAGTTTGTTGCGAAGTTCGAATTGGTAGCAGTGTACAGTGTCACTTTGAATCTGACAATAGCATCTGAAGTTAGGATAAGAGGACATTACAGTACAATGCAGTTAAACTCTAAAAATCTGTCTGGTTTTTTTTTATTTTAAAGCATCTTTCATGCTACGAGAATATGAGGTATTTTTTATATAACGAAAAAAATTTAAAAACTCATCTGCATAATTTTATAGCATTTGTTAAGATTTATTATGCATAGGATATTAACACAAATATAACCCAGATAATGCTATCTATCTCATACCAAGGCTAATGTAGAAACCGCTTAACAATTACGCATTAACATATAATATGCTATCTAAAAATCTAGGTAGAGGTCTGTTCGAGTGTTAAGAACTAGATCAATTTGCCTGTCCCACTTATATAGATTATATTAATAAAGTATGATTGCATATTGCACGCCATTATTTTACTGGTAAGCGACTTAGGCGATTAACGTAGGCTGTGGTATTTATATCTGGATAATATAATACGGCTGAAGTGTTTACTTCAGAGCGTAATGTATGATATTATCATTCCAATTTTAAAAATCCTTTTTGCATTTCATAAAGAACCACTCGTGGAAGGTTCTAGACTGTAAACATCGCGGTACAACTGACAATGATTAAAAACTGGGACTGTGACCACTTACCATCAGCTGGTCCGTCTGTCTACTAACTAAGTTAATTAAAGAAAAAAGAAACTAAGTTTTAACTTCCCATTTAGTCACAATATCGCTAAAACGCAGTTACGGGACCATCCGATATTAACACATCCCGTATATACCGTAAGGATATGAAAAGCGCTTGTTATTTCTTAAAGGCCTTTCTCCGCAAGCGTATCGTAACTGATACATTTTCACGTGCGTCTCTAGCTCTAAACAGATTCCCTCGTGACGATTCCACGTTTTGTTGCGTTCGTGCTGCTATAAATAACACTCATTATATCCGCACTAGTGTTTATGTCGTACACAACTGGTGAAGACTAGAGGAGATGTTTCGTTTACTGTCATCTATAGAAGAGAGAGAGAGAACAGAAACATACAGGGACACCCGCATACTGCCATTTCTTGCCAATTAATCAATCAATACTTATGATCAGACATCGGATAAACATAAATATAATGCTAGATATGTTTTTGGTACAACCAGGCGGCAAAACAAATGTGCTTGTCAAACAAATGTTTGTTCAGACCGGGATTCAAATCTACAATTTTTGGTTTAACAGAGCATTGTAATTTCTACACCAAAAAGCCCATTTTAGTCAACAGTGCGCTAAACATATCTGGATTGCTTTATGTGCGTATGTAACATAAGCTGGTCCGGCAAACGTCGTGTCGCCTTACGACAAAATAAATTCTCGTTATTCCCGTGTAAATCCCGATCCCTCAGAAACTTCGGGATAAAAAGCAACCTATGTGTTATTCTGGGTCTTCAGCGACCTACATACCAAATTTCATCGTAATCGGTTCAGTAGTATTTGCGGGAAAGAGTAACAAATATCCATACTCATAAACTTTCGCATTTATAATATTAATGGGAAAAGGATAAGCTTACAAAGTACGCGCGCTGTGCTCTGCGTGATTTTTACGAGGATGGCAGAGTTGAACGAGCGCATACGAATATTCATTTCGATAATATTGTAATAACTTCACGGGCTGTGCGGCTCTCAATGGCCCATTGACCTTTGTGCACAACCTCAAATACCATCGAAGCCACACCTGGGGTCAATCAGAGGCGTTACCCGAGGCTTTGTTTGCCAGTGTTGCGTGAGAAATTCAAATTGCAAACCCTTATTCGCACATATCGCGTCGATCCATGTCCATTAATTATATCTAAAGGGTCTCGTATTTTCTTTCTCGCTTCGCCAGCGTACTAACAATTGCCTGTCTTCTTCTTGCAAAGTCGTTACATGTTACATCGTGTTACAGAAAGCACAAAGCGAACCGAATCAGTGGCGCGAAACATATTATTGTAAAACTAGCTATTACCCGCGACTTCATCTGCGTTGTGGAAAGAATTTATTTTGTTCGCACAAACATGTGTTCCTAGGAAAACGATATATTTTTCTGCAAAACAAAATCGCCTATGCCACTCTCCAGCACTTTAACTGAATCCATACCAAAAATCACATCGGTAAGTCGCTTCGTTTTGCAATGAAAGAAGCACAAACGTACAGAGAAACACTTTCGCATTGTGATATAGATCATGGACCACCAAGTGCGCGTAAAGCAAAACAAAAAAATGCCTTACTTGGGTGATGTTTCACAATTGATACAAATGACTGCACAGTTTCCAAATATTTATTTATGATATTATCGTTTATATTAGCGATGTTACCTATTTGTCAGAGCCAAAACTGAGAAGTCTTCCAGTTCAATACCGAAAAAAGATCTTTAATCGGCCACTTCACAAAACAAGACGCGGTGAACTTCTGATTGAGAAATCAAAGTGCGATGAGTCAAACTTTAATATGAACACAATGGATTGGCAATTCCCGAATTGAAACTTCAACATTGGCACGTAATATCACGTTCACTTGGTTTGAATTGTTTCTCGAGGGTACAGTCACAAATAAGTAGTAATAAAAATAAAAATAAAAAGCTAGTCATTTAGTAATCTTTATCTCAAAAACCTTAAGCTATTTTCTCATAACACAATTGTAAAAAAATCCTTTTAAAGTAAAATATTTTCAATGAAAATGTACGAGTAACTTATGTATATTCAAGTGTTATTTTAGTTCGACACCTAGAATTTTTTTGCGTGGAATATAATTAAATTGACGCCCTGGCGAGCGGTGCGTGTATGCTTAACTTTGATTACATTTACACCTTATTAATTATGCAATCAATGTATTAAAGTAATAAGTTATATGTTATTCTAATTACTTATACAGCCTAGCTTACCTTAGGTAGCTATTCCGATATTTTAGCTGATAAACCACTCAATATTTTCATTGCAAGTACCAACTGTCCGAAATTACAAGCAATATTTTAATAACATGATTTAAAACTGCTTGGCGTCGCTTCACGTCACACTTGTTTTGTATTTCTCAATTAAAGTAACCTACGCGCGGTCAATCTGCCAGTAACAAAGCAGCGAAACTTATTTATCGTAACGTTCAAGTTAACAATTTCTTTTTTTTATTAACTAACAATCACCAGTCACATTTTTATAAACGACGGCAAAGAAAAGCGTACTTTTTTCTGCAAAGCACGATAGTAAAAATTCTAAATTACCATCATCTCACATAGAAAGCTAACACAGTGAACAGCTGGAGTTATTGTCTATGGATAAAAGTGAGAGATTGTAAAAATCATTGTCTATGTCTAGAGTGATTTTAAAATCCATTACGTCTGGGAATGCGACACGGGAGCGACGCGTCCAATAAACGTGAGACCGAGTAACAGGGAAACGATTGCTGGCAGAACATGAATGTCAGTTTCCTGGCATTTGCGCGCGGAGTCGGCAAAATTACCGCGAATTATACGTTGTGGCAATTATACTGTCATCTCGATGATCGTGCCTCACTATAATATGACTCGCTAAATGCGCAATTACACTGTAATTGGCCCCCTTCGACTTGAAAAATGTTTTAATATAATATCCTCTAACTGCATTACGTCGATCTGTCCGTCTGTCGCCCATTACGAGCTGGCTACTGATTTATGCGTGTTCAATTTTGGTATACAAATTATTTGACCGCGTAACTTATATGGCGATAGAAATTAGCGATTGCTTGTAAATTTACGACTGAACATCGTCTCCCCTACTGTAGATTAGGAATAGCATAGTACAAATTGCTTTACCAATTGGTGAAATAAATTACCGTGAAAACATTTATATTGCAAGTTATTTTACTTTGACGTATGCAGCTTTGAAATATGTAAGCCAGTGTACTGATGACTGTTGCTGATAATAAACGATATGTTATCTCTATGTTTAAAGTAACTATAACCACTTAATCATAACACATTTAAAACACAGATACACTTCTAAAATCCTAATGAACATTTGAAAAATAAGTTTCAACCAAATCTGTGGATTTAGTAAATCTGGCCGAAAATAATTTTTGAGTTACAAATACAAAAGAAACTGAACGTAGTAGGTATTCGAATTGCAAATTTCAAATTGATTCTGACATTTGCACGCCGCTCTGTGGTATGAATACATTTATTACGCCCCTGCATACATTTAATATTTCTCTCTTGTCTGAGTCTTGAAAAAGAGGTATCACAATAACTTATTTGTTAACTTATCTCATGATTTAGAGGTTTCTTAGTCATTGTGCAACGGATCGGCCCCGTCATCGCACAAACCTTAACATAAGGTTGGTTTTTTTTCTTTATTGCCAACAAAACCCGTAAAGCTCTTGAAGCCATCCATCACACGGGGTCAACGTACTCACTCATGCCGCCATAATGTTATGAATTTTGTGTTTTCAACATCACCGTGAAAATATAGTAAACTGATAATAATTTTTACCATATAAAACAATGTGATTTTAAGGGTTATTTTCTATTTAATTGTGCAATAAATCTTACAAAAAAAATATCCCGCTATCATGTTTATTGCAAATTCCTAAATTCTTTATAGCCTTGTATGTTTTTATGAGATTTAAGATCCGACGTTGATAGATGCAGGTGGGGACGGAAACCTAGACTTGTCTGGTTGGATCTCCCAATCTGACGTGTATGTTTGAACAGAGTAATAGCAAAAGGTGTATAAGATTAAATATATAAGGATAAGTTACATTAAGAATTCAGCACGCTCTGCCTACCTCCTTAAGGATCAGGTTGGATCGTATATTAAAGAAAAACCCTTAATTAATTAGAGCGAATTTTCGTTCAACTGTTATCAGAGTGCGCCCACTTTGGCGAATTGTAAACACACGACGCCATATTCGTTTTATGAAGCTCGTTTGCATATTGACTGCCGGTAATTGGGCGTGAATTTTATTTCGGCTTCCGCAATTGCGATCCTTACGTTTTCAACGACTGTGGTAAAGATAACGGTCTTTTATTATCTTGTACCAGCTTTTGCCCTCGGTTTTGTTGCCATCGAAATGGAATTCCAAAAAAAAAACAAAAGAACCCTAACTGATGATTTTTCCGAACCTTTCATTCTGGCCGAATGCATAGGCAAATTTCGCACACTTAAGAAACATTATATTTTATAACATAGCTACACTAAAATGTGCAGCTTGTCTATGGTAACCTGTCCTATGGTAACCGGACAGCTGTTGAACATACTTCTAATATTTTTAGATGTAGAGCAAACATAGCGGTTTTTTTCTAGTTGGAATCAAAGCCCTAACTTCTTAATCACTAGCGCGTATAAAATGAAAATACCGAACTTGCATGAACTCCCAAAACCTTTATGGGAATATAAGTGTTCCATGTTACCCAACTCAATCACGGATTATACCTATCAATTATGAAATAGTTTACACACGAAATACCATCCATTATCCCCAGGCCGGGATGGCCGCGGGGATTGCGGGGACATGCAAATGTGTTCCCGGCTGTTGTAATTGTGGAGTAAACTCAAACAATTCGTGTGCTCCCCGCGCTGTGTACTTGCAAGTGTGTTTTAAATTTCACTTAGTCATTGACAAGTTTTGCGTACACTTCTAATAATGCATTTAGGATATTATCTATTATATAAAAATGAATGTTTGTCTGTATGTTCTTTATAAACTCGTAAACTATGCATTTGATCATGTGATGATCTTCAGCAAAGCTGTTGTGCACGAGCCCGGGAAGGTTTCTGGCTTGGTACGAAAAATTTACGACAGATGGCGGCAGTGTTCTTCCTTCAAATTTATTTTAGTTTATGGCGTAGCAACGCGCGCAGGGTACAGCTAGTATCATATATAGGAGGTTTTTATATGTTTATATGAAAACAATAACTAGATACGTTACTTATGACATAATACGTACGTAGGACTGTTAATCGTATCTTATATAGAACTATGAATAGAAGCATATGCATAACGATGTAATGGATAAAGAAGTAGGTACATTTTATATTTCATTTAAACAAAACTTTCTTTTAATTAAACGCCTTTTCATACACTGCACGTGTGTTACCGCTCGGCCACAGCTACTGGCGGCGCGCCACAGCTACTGGCTGAGCGGTTAGCGTTTTGTAGATTATCTGCGAAGAGGTCACCCCTACATCTGTTACTGGCGCAAAGCAGCAGATCTTGTATTGATATGTTTCGGTTCGAAAAACAATTTGACAGCGTTCGCTAGATTTTAATGTGATTTATTGAGATTGAATGGAAACGCCAAGGAAAATATGTGAAAGAAAGCAACAAGTCATTGAAGTCTTTTACAGTGTTCTCTGTAGCGCGAGAAGCCAACCCGCAGCCAAGCGTGATGGATTGTTACCTTGCCCTTCTTAGTCTGAAGGGCGAGCCGTATCCGCCCTAAAAACGAACGGTTAAGAGGGTTGATCCTGTTGATTAATCTGTTCGTTGACGGTCAGACGGCTAAACCAGAGGTCTCAGATTCAACTCCCACCCAGGGCTATATTGTGTACAGATTGTATAAGTATACATGTGTATATTAATATTATTATTATCACTATCAAAGTAGTTCTACGCAACGAAGTTACTTATATATCCGGTTACCATGACACAGACATTTAATTGTGCGAGTAAGTGCATTTACTAAATTTTTACGCCGTAAAAGGCAAAATATGGATTGAACCGATAATTGTATAAAATCTTTAAATATACCCATATTTATGCAAATAAACGTCTTTGTCCTTGTGTTTGTCTCTGTTTCTGTTTCTGTCTCTATATCTGTCACGTCCTCTGTCTCTATTTCGGTCTCCGTCTCCGTCTTTCTCTGTGTTTTTGTCTCTGTCTCTGTCTTAATAACATCCATATTGATGATTGTCGTGTCCGACCGCGTCAGTCCTTATTGCCTTTTGCGTCAGTGTAACAGCAGCGCTACAATTAGGTCACGCGTGGTGTGAACACGCCCTTCGTGATCATTTACCGTCCCGCTGAGATCTCCATCAAATGCTTGGAGTAGTGCTGTGGCAAATACTATCGAGTGTTAAGTTAGGATTTTTTTATATGGACTCGCTAAGCGACCATACCGTCCAGTAAATCTACAATACAAATAAAAAAAAAACAAACAAATTGTTACAAAAAAAATCCAATAAATCTTTAGAAAAAGCTAAGTGAACCAGCAGTTTGACCTCTTCCGATAACGGAGCAGCCAACACGCTGTTGACGTAGCCCACCTGCTTCGAATTAACACAACCAAAATACGAAAATGTCGATTGATTCCGGACACATTCCACTAAAATATATGATATACATTTAACTACTCTACATGCGTTACAATTTGGACA
This sequence comes from Myscelus amystis hages, assembly GCA_018244895.1. Taxonomy (NCBI): domain Eukaryota; kingdom Metazoa; phylum Arthropoda; class Insecta; order Lepidoptera; family Hesperiidae; genus Myscelus; species Myscelus amystis. The sequence goes on from DWQT01001049.1 coordinate 16,861, forward strand.
AGCAGGCATGTTTTAATAGAGTCAGATCAGCTGATAGGAGGGTGATCGGCGTTCTTTTAACCGAAACGTGACCTACATTTGACATTAGTTCTTCTCCAAAGCAAGGTCCTTCGAACTTTGTGGTCTGCTTTCTAATTTAACATGTTAACAACGAAAGCATAGATATTATGACAATAGAAATTTGCATTTTATATGCAGTGGTAAACTCCCATTAAGTGTCAAAGTAAAATAATGTATTTGGAACAGGAAAAAATTGCAATACTAGGTCATTTTGTAACACAGTTATGTTGTTTTACCTGCTGTTACAATGAATAAATCCATTTACACTTTCAGATTACTGTGTTTGAAATTGGATAGAAATGATTACAATCAATTTTATGTAATTTTACATATATCCGTTTATAATATATAATTACCTAATTTATGAAGAAATTGCCGTGTGTGAAATTGTACTAATTATTACTCGTGTTTTATTCACATGAATATATATTATAGTTGCTGTTACGCGGCAATTTTCGAAATCAGACGCTCCGTTTGAAGGAGAATCTATAAGCACCCTTTTCCAAATCCTATTATTCATGACACTTTGTGGAGTCGAGGGTCGATAATGGAATGCGAAAGGAATGTAAACACGCACCTTTCTGTAAGGTACTGACATATATTAAAAATTCTACCTAAAAAGCGACCTCTGTGTATTTTCAACAGAAAAATAGTATAGAATTTATTGATACATGCGTTTCACACACACATCCTTAAGTCGCCCCAGTACGCTAAATTGCCGCTCGTAACTCCGGTCAATGACCCCGTCCAACCACAACTTGTTTTTACTATACTTTTTCAACCGTTATTATTTTTAAAATACTAATAATATATTGTCATCCTAAACTTGAGTCTCAAAAACTACGTATACCCACTATATATTTTTGATACACCCACGCCTACAACCTGCTCATAACAAAAATTTGTTCTGGGTGGGAATCGAACGGACGACCTTCGGCTTAACAGTCGGGTTTTCTAACCACTCGACCAAGAGGGCAGTTGCTTTTATTTCACTATTGAACACGGGTGTCCTATAACGAGAGAGTTAGGCCAACTACCACGCTGGTCAAATGCGGACCTAAAAACATAATATGTACATTTTATAACACACTAAAGTGTGCGGGCTCCCTCACGATGTTATCTCCAGCGTGCTAGCGAGATATTTCAATGGTATATAAAACGCACGTAACGCCAACTGTATACTTAACGCTTTCAAAGAGCTCGATTCTGAGCGGCGAGTATTTCAAATTGTCACCCGCATAGAGGTGCTTCATTATGGGACCGCGCACTCTGAATGCTAAATGCTACGTTAGGCATAAAAGAATATGTTGCTGGGCTTGTTGCTACGCTGAAGCTATTAGCGTCCCACTGGTGGGCATTGCTCGCGTGCACTATTGGGGGAGCGAGGAACATTCACACTGCTTCACTGCTGATTGAGACCATCACGCCATTATTATACCATCACGCCAGGTCCCTAACGGGGTGGGCAGGGCGCACCGAGTGCCAAATATCCCTGTCCTTACAAACCTGTCGT
>DWQT01001050.1:0-18432 GCA_018244895.1 Myscelus amystis hages
CGCTTCTCAATTATTCACACACACATACGCTTTCTGGCCCCAGTTCTTTTCATACAGCACAAAAGCGAATTCAGGACGCGGCAACAACGGAAAGATTGCAAAGGACGTACGTAGCGTATAGGTAAGGATGTGAGGTGAGCTTTTAATATTAAGCGCCCAGAACGCGCCCCAGTCTACTTTATTACACGATACCGTCATATGCGAACGTTAAACATGTACTCTATAATGTAAGACATCGGATAAACCGCGCCGCCTTTGACATCAAATTTAGAACGAAATCTTATAAAGATGTTAGGCGACATATTATATTTAGTCTGAATCATAGCTGATAACGGATATAAACGTGAAAATCCATACGAATACTAAATATTACAAAATTGCAGTTAAATTGTCCCAATCCTTAGTCCTGCCTACCCCTATGCGAAAATCCCGTATCGTGACCGTATAAATATAATTTACAGCAAATGATTATTTATAAGTTTGTACGTTTAAGCTGCCGCCCAACACATTACCGCACTAATCCGCAGGAAAGAAACATAATAGAGAATGTCTCCTCCTTTTTGCACAACCGTTAATATACAATATACTTGCTCTTACTCGCAGCTTCACACTTGTGGTCCAAAGAATATATATTGTTTACACTTCATTCCGTCATTGCGCCTGTAAAGACATCTATAACGCTTAACATGTTTTCCCTTGAAAATGAGATATTTTCCGCGAAAACGGTACTCTTTGTCACTTCCCAGCCTTTCAACTATCTGAATGTCAAAAATCACATCGGTTCTTTATTCCGTTTTCACGAAACGAGCAAACAACACACTGACATTTATAACATCAAGTATGGACAGCGTATCGTAGGTAGATACATTATAACCAAAACGAATTCAAATGGAAAGTTTTCTTGTTTGCAAAAGTCGTCACAAAACTTCTGTTATTATTTGGAAATGTACCTACGTTGTTTACAAACATTACAGACGCCGAGAACAATCCTGCTTTCGTCAATCTCTTTCGAACTCATATTTGAATTTTTTATAAGCGTACTCACTTTCACATAGCAATTCGTGGCTTCCGCAGAACAATTTCTAGTTAAACTTAATACGTACTTTTATATTAACAATATTTTTTTTAACAACACCGTACGTTTTAAAATGCGTTACGTACTCAATAATTTGATTCTTATTGTCTGAAGCCAGTCTTTATACTGTTTTGTTTTTACAATATGTACCTACCCAAATATAACACATATCCATTATCCATTTCCACTGTACATTTTGCATAAAAAAACAAACATAAGTGCAGAATGCTATCTTATTAAGTAGAAACAAAATGCAATCTAGATTCAGTGTGCGAAACTATGAGATTAACGTTTGTTTCGGCGCAAAAATATAAAAGCGAGGTGAAAATCTGTTGCGTTTCATTGTCTTTGGTGAGTAATCGTTATACCTGACCTCAGTGAACTGTTCGCCCCTTGTTTAGATAAGGGCTTGTGGAGGCCTAAGCCTACTACAGCAATGATTCCAACACTTGCGAAAACAAAAGAGGCTTTATATCACAACATCTTGGTAACGATATCCGAAGAAATAATAATAACCTTTAGCAAAGCAAATGCCACTCTACGCCTGCTTTTAAGATAGATAAAGTTTTTTCTACCTTAGTTTTTAATTACGAAAACAAGCTACTGTCCCTGAACGAGACTCATTTGTTAGGCAAAATGGCGTCTAGCCGTCATGACGTGCGTCAATTTCATCCTCCGAGGGGGGTTTAGTGCGAATCTGTTTATGTAAATCAGCATGGGAACCTTGTCAGCTTCTCCGTCTACCGTCTGTTATACACTATCCTGCCGAATAACGTGAGGAGCTTTTTACAAATTCCCCCTTACGTCTGGGACGCGATTGAACGTAGGTTTTTTATAGCACGGATACAGTAATCTAGTTCAGGTGTGCTCCCGAGAACCCGCCCCGTTCTGAGGTCGCATACGTTTTCCGATTTTATTGCATATTGAGACGTACTATTCTTCTGACACATACCTCTCGCCCGAATATTATATCGGATTTCCGTGTCCTAAACAATTTCAGATCCAGTTTGTCGCGAACCTCGTATTGACTGTATTGTGCGGTTAAGTAAAATTCTATGCTATAGTAAAATTGAATTGGTTACTATCATTCTAAACATTAATATTTGTTGTTGTTGTTGTTGTTGTTGTTGTTATATATATACTATGTCTTGTTAAATAGTACATTAAACTTTAAGTATTACATTAAGTATGCTCCTATAATTGCAAACGGCATCAGGGAACGTTTTTATGCATGTTATACGATTTAATATTTTTTAATAATAATATTTCAATATTATTTAATAATATTTTAATGTAATTTAAATTTAATTTTTAATTTAATAATATTTTAATAATAATATTTAATATTTTTTAATAATAATAATAATAATATTTAATAATAATTGCAATATAGCAAGGAACCATTGTAATAAACATTAAGCCCCAATTATATCGTTCTTGTTATCCCGTTTCCTTGGACTGTAATTAAAACGAAATGGGCGATGACAAAGCTGAAGCGCTCGTTTTCACAAGATGCTAGCTCGTATTTATTATGAATCTGGAATTTAACGGAACTTGGTCGCATGAGAGAAAGGAAAATGTACCAGAAACAATAGATTATATCTTGACCCAATTGAATGGAAATTAAAATGTCCATGGGAACGCTAGTATTAAACGAGTTAGTAAACATTAAATAAAAATCAATTTCATATTAGCAATTCCTATTATGCTGCGAAGAACTAGAGCAAATATATTTCATTTTAGACGTCGCCACTATATTTTGATTTATGCATAACACGTGCTTTTATTACAAATGCCAAGTCGCAATTGAATGATCTTTTATATAATAAATTACTAGCTGTCCCCACAAACGTCGCTTTTCCATAGGTATACCTAAATGATTTTGCCGTTGTCGCATTATTTTTTATTGCTGCTCCTCTCCTATTTATCTTAGCATGATGGTATATGCTATAGTCTTCCTCGATTAATGAGCTATCTAACACTGAAAGAATATTTCAAATCGGGCCGATATTTCCTGAGATTAGCGCGTTCAAACAATCAAACAACCAAAAACAATCAAACAAACTCTTCAGCTCTATATTATTAGTATAGATTAGTGCGAAACTAGAACAGATTTCTCACTAACAATTCCTATACAGTATCTGTACACACTGATGTTAGAGGCGATTGTCAGCTTCCAATCAATCGTATAACTCGTTTAGTGTTTTCTAGCAAGCGTTCATCCCTAACGGGTCGCTGATACCGTGGGAAAGGAGTCGTGAGGCGCAAGGTGAGATGCAATTTGCTTTTATTCGCCATCTGCCGGTGCACAATTGCGCGATTTTGGTCCTCGCTACTGAGCAAAAAGTTTCACAGTTACAATGCGGGGTGCAAGATTGGTTTGCTACGAATACTGTAAATGTCTTCTGTAAGAAATTGCACTAATTTTCTGTTGCTGTGGAAATACTAAAATAGGTTTTATTTCAAATAACTCTGAATATAGTATAAAAAATCAGTTTAATTTTTCTTCATATATTATATAATGATATTTAAGATCAAGTATTTTGCAATTCTTTAATGATTATAATTACTGTAGTGGTAGTACTAACGTGTTTGTTCATGAATAGATGTCTTCGGAAAGATGGCAACTTTGTGACTTAAAACTTTGCTAGAGAATTATAGATGTTTTCCTAAAAAGCTCCTAAAGCTTCCTGCCATGCTTTAAACCGACACCAAAATCATCTTAGAATCCATAAAAAGGCTTGATATTGTTCCGATAGTAGTAAGCAAACTATAGTTTATAAGATATATAAACTAGACCTATAGATTAAAAACTTTCTGAACTGCACTAATTAATTAGTGCTGCTACCTCGCCAGGCTAGTTTCCATAACCTTAAAAGCTTAAAAAAGTTAACTTCTTATTTACATAAATTTCCTTCTAAGCAAGAGGTTTAAAGAGAAAACATTCCTTTTATCTTTTCCTTTACCAATTTTAACTCTTTTTATCGTTCTAGCTTGATAATTGTAGCGACTGAAATAATGAAGGGCTAGAAAAAAAGATCATAAAAGATGCAAAAAGTTAATTCTCGTACTAATAAAATATTAGACAGCCACACAACAAGGCCCTAAACATTTATTATTAAAATAACCAAAGGTTTTTCAGCCAGAACGTTGTTCCCGCCTCATCTATTAATTTACAATGTAACTTTAGCAAGTCAATTTAACTTTCGTCGACATTCTATTTTGGTTGCCAGAAACAAAATTTTGTTTAGCCACGGGCATTATGTTTTTTTTAAGGGTGTAGAATGGAAACTATTAACATACGTAATGTGGAGTATGACCTAAGTCAAGAAAAAACACATTGAGAATCTTTTGTGAAATCCTTTGTAAAAAGAAAGCAGATCGTATCATATATGGAATCCTCGTTCAATCGTGTCAATGTATTCTATTTCTGTCACAAGTTCTCGTTCTATCGGATATTTTACATGAATTTCAATTTCAAACTTACGAATTCCAGACAAAAAATTACCATAATAAATAGATGTATAACGAGACGGTGTGCCCTATTGAAATCGAATTCGTCGTCATCTTGAGATCGTTATTGTAAAAGCATTATCTGGGATCCGGTGTTCGAGTCCGGAATATAAATGTAGGGATCGGAACGGATGAGAGCAGACGACTGGAGCAATATGTCAACCCTTGACGGTTGACGTTTACATCTGTCAGTATGTGCTCGGTGCATAATAAGCACACATTTCACTTTATCTCATGTGAGTACATTACTATTTCTATATTAACACGTAATATAAAATAATATTAACGGATTTTTTATTAAACTAAAATTAGTACATCTATCTGACTTACAAAATTAATCATTAAATGTTAAATCTTAATGGCATGAGAGAAGACTTCGATACATTTCCCTTTTTAAAAGAATGCTCTATGTTCAACCACAACTGTATCTGCGAGCTAATTCTTTTTTTTTATGCATAATATGTTATTATAAAATTGATTGCGTTTTACATCAGCCCAATACGTCACCAACCCCTATATAGCGAGATCGTTGGCATCTTTTAAATCCTCCAAAGTACAGGTGATTGGCCAGATAAGACACTGTACTTTAACAGTCGGGACATATTAGTGCTAAGTTTTTTTATAGTACATGTTTCAATAAAAATATATATCGTACTTCTTTCGTAATAAGCATATCTAAAACCTTATTAAAGCTGGATTGTAACGGTAGCTGAGCAGTTTAACTCAAATTCTTGTAATAAAGTCCTTACTCGTAGGGAACGCTGCCAAGACTCCGTTGTGGTGCTGTAAAATCCCGTCTTATCTTCTGTGTTTCTTTTGTTTTGATGAGATTCACTTGTTTATTTCGTTTTCGTGAAAGATTTGGAAACTATAATTAATATAATAGGTTTTTTTTGTTATGATGTAGAAGACGAGTAGCAGACGAGCATGCACTCCACCTGATGGTTACTGGCTACTGCCGCCCATGGACATTTGTAATCAACCCCAGATAAGATTAGACTCCTATCTCAGGTCGACCACAGATGCGCCGCTACCCATGAGGACTGAGCTGGAATGCCTCGGAAAAGTTTGTCTCCCTTACCACACCCTTCAAACCAGAATACAGCGGCGCTTGAGACTGCTGTTTTAAGGCAGAAACAGGTGTGGCGGTGGTGCCGGCGGAGTCGAACAGAGAGGGTTCTACCACCTTAGTTAGCGAGGTGTTAGCAAAACAGCATTAACACGAAAAATAACTGCGCGTTAATCTTTTTTCGATTGCGATCAGTGATGTCGACCATTAGTTAGAATTAGGTCGCAGACGGACCAAGTTCTAGGCACTGATACAGCACGGTGTGAGAGTTAACCGAACTACCGCCACAGATCCGTTTAATGTTCCTTAGTACCTAAGTAACCTAAGTTCACACGCTCGCTCGCTAATCTATCTTAGAAGTTCAAATAAGTACTTTTAAGATCGTTCAATGTGTTTCAGTTGTTTTACTATTTAACACTATGCATATTATCTTTTGTGTTATCTAAATAGTTAAACACAGCGACAATTTCAAACATCTTCAGCTAAGAATCAAATCACGACTCATTCAGTGACATTTGTGTTTATTTCCAGTTTAATTTTCCAACTAAATACCAGTAAGTACTCCTGCGAGCTATATATAATGATTGCGTCATCAATAATGATTTCGTGTTACGTTATTTTCTGAAGTAGTAAAATCTCTAGGTACATACTTATGTAAAAAGGTGCACTTCAGCATTAATCGGGTTTCACGCGCGGAGTAACTAATCTCTGTTTATATATATATATACATATATATATATATATATATATATATGAGACACTGAATTTATTTAAAAAAAGAAGTACTTTCTTATACTAAATAGATACACGCATATTAAAATATGCTTAAGATATTTGCTTAACGCCGTTTTATGTAAAGAAAATATCGTTCGTGAAATCTACAAGCAGCCTCAATTATTAAACAAAAACGATAAGTAAATAAAAACTTTATACATAGGGATCGTGCGAAAACGTTGTTGTCACTTTCGAATAACACTTTTGAAAACAAACCAACCAACGGACAACTACCTATGTGTTTTGGAAATTGTCTAAAATAGTTATAATAGGTACAAAAATGGTTATGTATAAATATTTATATATGAATTCAAATATCCTTCAAATATATTGCTTGGTGCAATAACTTATATATACTCTAATAAAAATATAGTCAATTAAACCAATAACTACTTCATAATACACGTAATTTAATGAACATTAACGAACCCGCATCGGCGTGCCAAATTTTCACACGACACCCGAATCGTTCGAGTGAAATTATTAAAATAAGCTTCTATCCCAACGTCATAGCAGGTGTGCTTTCGTTTTCAGCAATAGCTTTACAAATAGCACGTGTCATCCTGCAGACATTAGATGTCATATGCGGGTGGCGCGTGGCGAACAACCGCCCAAGTCCGTCAATCGCCACGTACTAATGATCGCCCCTATCGTTCGTAGGACAAAAGCGACATGTGAATCCACAACAGCATAATGTACTCAGTGATTTTTATATCAATGATCATAGAATCTAAGAATATAAAATAAAGAATAATCTAAGAATATAAAAGACACGACTATAAACTCATAATGTATACGGCTACAATCTTGACAAACTTTCGCCTCTTCCACTTTCATTGTAGTCGTATAAGCTAGTCATTCCCCATCAACGTACTTAAAACAGTTAGTAGAAAATATCGGTCTGGCATACTGAATTATAAAAACGTACCGTAATACCTCGACCGTTAAACGAAACTTTTACATGTATATAATCGAGACTGTTCTTGAGATCGGAGCCGTTAAATAAATCCAGCTAATCGCTACGGTGGAGGGAACCTCCTCGTATTGTCCAGACATTCAATGCCTTCATTGTCTACAAAAGGCAGATATCTCAACAGTAACAAAATGTCTTCAAACTCGCGTTGGAGAATGAAAAAGAGACTTAATTTTGATAGCTTTAAGGTACACTTTGATATGGGAGTGAGAAAATAAGCTTGCACAAAGCAAGTAAAGGTAGACAAGATTGATGTAACGGTCGTCGGCAAGTTTGCGCACGTGCTGCGGCCGGCTGCGAGACTTGCACTGTCTTGGAGATATAAAAAATTGGCCAAAGCTCTCACACAATACGGAATACCCTAATAAAATCTATTCAAAAAGTTTAAGAAGCGGTTCCCAGGATCCGTTATCAATTAACAATGGCGACTGGCCTTCGAGAGAATCTCCCTGTCCCGTGTTCTAAAAAATCTATAAACTCGTTTCCTGTTTTGATGGGTTTTGTTGGTTTTCATGGATAGGAAATATTAACATAATGAAAGGAAAATCAACAAAGGAACTACTAAAACCTTTAAAATATATAATCAGGGAAATTTTACATAATATATAATAATACATAAATACATATACAGTTTAATTTTACATATACATATATCTACAACTTAAACAACCTTATCAAGGTATAAATAATAAGAGTAGAGTAAGAGTATTAGACACTGATAATCGGTTTATTTGTATTCAGTCGAATAATTAATACCTTTAAATTATTATTCTTTATTATTACCTTTTAATTTACGTGTAATATTATATTGACATATTACTTTATCGTCACATTTTAATACTAATGATTAAACTCATAAATATATATTTACTTATAATAATAAATACAGCGATGTATGATGAAATAATCTACCGTAGACAAATTTTCATTGATATATTCAATAGAACCGTTATTTACAGTATCCATCAAAGCCTACTAAACATCGTCATTTAAATTAATCAAGCCCTATTATTATAATGCTACTTTTAGTTGTGCATAACGTGTCGTTCATATTCCAATATTCGAATTTTATAATATTATCGTTCAAGTATGTTTCGTCATTTTTAAATGTATTGCATTATCATTAGTATTTTATCATAACCCAAAGACTAACTAATCAGGCCTAACAACATAATAAGCCTATTTCAATGGTAAGAACACTTGTACTGACAACACTATGGGATTGACAAACAGCCAACCTATTTGGACAATGACAAATGACGGTGACAGACTCACATATATGATAAGTAAATACCGCCGACATAATAATTATAGGACAGTTAGTAGAATACGTTAATAAATAGGCAACCTTTTATACAAACTGTATTTTATGTTGTGCGATAAGCACAGCCTACTACATCTATATAAATTAAATTTTCATCCTATCCTGCTTAGTGCTTTTCTCTTGTAGGCGTGACTTGTAACTGAGATATTTTTTTAATTACGAAATTAGTTAAAACCTATTGTTATATTACAGTTTTGTCATATAAAGATATTCATATAATATACATGACATTTAAGTATTTTTATTCATTTGTCTCAGATTTATAGAGATAAAAACAATTTTTATATTTCATAACAAGTGTTTGGATTTGTTACTAGCGTAACACATATTATATTATTTACTTATAAATACACTAAAGCATATCAATTTATAAGTTTCATAATTTTGCCCTGAGAATAGTGACGAGGCAACGATTAAAAATTGAAGTTGGAAACAAAATTAATTCAATAGGGTCACTCGTTACTTACTTTTTTATTATTCAGCACAATTTCGTTTTTATTTGCAGGCATGTTTGTCGCATAACATTTATTAGATTTTATTATTCGATTGAAGACAAACGTTTTAATAAAAATTTAATAAAAGCAATATCTTTTCACACATATTGAAATGGCAACATCGCGTCAATGTCTTGCCGCTCTTTGTGGTTGATGCAAAGAAGCGCCATTCGCTATTTTGTTTTATGTGGTAAATTTTGAACAGTTACGCGTTGTTCTTAATTATATTTGTTGTTGGGTTCATTATTTTAAGTCATTATATTTTCTTCTGGAGCGCAGTAATAAACTGCTGCATTAATAAACGATTCGTAATCTATTGATTTTTCATGTGTCAGAAGGTATACGGAAATTTTTATTTTATGGTACATTTGTTTTGTTTACGAGTAACGTAAAAAATGGTTCGTTAAATAATTTTTACTATTTACTTAAGCACTTCTGTAATTGTTTTATTTTCAGATATTTTTTTATTTCCGCTAAAATGGCACAAGAGGAAAAAGATATTGAAAAGCTAACGGATGGTTTTATAGATTGTCAAATAGATGAGGCTACATCTCCTAGCATAGTTTTAAGCGAAACCTGCGACGCGACGCTTTTAGAAAAGTTTCCAAAACCGAAGAATAAAGTTCCCCCAATCTTTTTACATAAACCAGTCAAGATCACATCACACATGCGCAAAGTACTAAACCTAGGCGTACAATTTTATCGCCCCATTGTTGGGCATCACTACACCAAAATTTGCTGCCAAACATTTAGTGATCAAAGGGCCTTGATCCAATACTTAGATAATAAAAATCTGCCATATCACACTTATGGTCTTCCCCAAAAACGGAAGATGAAACTAGTTTTCAGAGGTCTACCAAAGGATGTGGACTTAAATCAAATAAAGAAGGAACTCAAATCAGTTTCAATTCCCATAATACGAGTCCATATAATGCATAACACAGAACGTGCAAAGGATCTTCCACCACTTGTATTGGCGGTGGTGCCTAACAATGATGAAGGGAGGAAGATTTTACTCGTGCAAAAACTATGTGGACACAAAGTCAAGATTGAACCACCCAAGCCGAGAGACATACAATGTTATCGATGCCAAAAGTGGGGACATAGCCAACGATACTGCCACGGGCAAATAAAGTGTGTTAAATGTGGCGATGACCATTCATACAAGAAATGCACCAGAGATCCTGCAAAGGAGCCTCCCAAATGTGCTAATTGTTTGAAAGATCACACAGCAAACTACAAGCTGTGCCCTTATTCTCCTTCTTCCGTACAATATATAAAAAAGAAGGCATCAGCTGCTGGCAAACAATCTATGTTTTCTGATATTTATGTGTTACCTAAAAAGTTGGTTACACTTCAGAATTGCCATGTTTATATGAGGGGAGGACAAGTGTAAATTCTTTACTGTGCACAATTTCATTACTTAAATGTCCAACATTTTATAGACTGAAATGTAAATATTGTATAAAACAAAGTTTCATATATTGTAACAAGCAGTTTTATTTACATTATAATTATTCTTATAAAACTCTTACATTACATGACTTAAATAAACTTAACTATATTTACAACTTAACATAACATTGAAGAGATATTTGTTCTATATACAATTATCGTATCACATACTTTTCACTGTTTGCTGCCTACTGCTTTTTAAAATGGCATCACTGTTCTCGACTCCATCGCTGATGGGTGTGACCAATACCTGTAATAATAGCAATTATCAGTTAATTGCATTGAAATTAATTGTAATTATGTATTAACAATGTATTATCTTATATATTGTTTATGAAATCCTGTTCTTACTTAAACAAGGTGCATAAAAATTTTGTAATCATTATTGAAATGGGATTCTATTCTTGTTTTGAATATATTCAATCGATATATGGATCTCATTGTTATGTTACTGTAAAGACCTGTGCTTTTATTTAGCTGTCATTTAATTATTTATTATTTCTGGTAAAAAGTAAAAGGATATATTCTTATATTTATGTCAACATCTTATAATTATGTTAGTAGACAATGTAGTTTTTGGAAAGAGTGACAAACAGAATCTCCTGAATACAACCTGAAATAATATCTAGCATGACACGAAAGTTATATCTAATGATATCATAAATTTATAAGCCCAGTAGAGGTTTAACTAAAAAATAATGAAACACTCGCCTCAAGTTTAAGATTGGTGACTGGTCGGGTGGCCGCATCGAGTTCAGTTAGGACCCTGTCCAAGGTGTCAACCAGTCTGTCAACGTCCTGAGTCGTGAAGACCATGGGCGGTTTGAACTTGAGAACGTTCGCGTCCGGACCATCTCGACTGATGAGAATCTTTTTCTCTCGCATTCTGAAATGCATCGTATGAAAAATATTTTAACTCTAATGTATTTATAGATATTTGGTCCTTATATTCATCGTTTGTTAACTATTATTAAGTATGTATTTGCTTTTAAAGTGAGCAATTTTATTTACAAAATTTACCTACTTCTTGGTATCTAAAGGTAATTGTAAAGTATTTTCCTACAGCGTTATAATAGCAATTAGCGATGCGTAGGTACTACCAACCTAACGCAAATCGTCTATCGAAGTTTTTTTTAATAATTAAATTGATAATTGACTTTATTATGAAGCCTTACCTATCAACTACGTGTTTCGCCTCAGCCGTAGCTGCGGTTCGCGCGTCTCTGTCGGTGACAAGCTCGACACCAACGAACAACCCCCTGCCCCTGACGTCACCCACGAGGCTGTGCTTGTGCTTTAAACTCTCGCAACGATCCATCAGGTGCCGGCCGACACGCACAGCCCGCTCCAAAAGTCGTTCCTCTTCGATCACGTCGAGGACTGCGTTAGCAATTGCGCACGAGACTGGGTTTCCTCCGTACTGAAAACGAAAGGTATTTGCTATGATCCGATGCATGATGCAATTAATGAGTGCTACACCATCGCTTACATTATTTTGTCTCAAAATCTTTTCAATTCAATTTGTATGAACTTTTAGTTAATGAATGCATTAGTTACTAAACTGTGGTAGAAGTTGTTGCACGGGTTAATGTCTGGTAAATGCTTCAAAAAAAATTGTTTTACTTGGACAAATACATGTTACATTTTATTATTAGCATTCCCTAGCGTAGTTCTATAATAGATAGTCCAAATGCTTAGAACCTTGCCTACAAAGACAAGTTTTGGAATATATTAAAAAAGTTTTATCAAACTTGTTCAATGTAGTAAGTATGTTGGAGAGTTTAAAGTCGAAAATTGGCTGTGATGCTCTCCAACTTCCTGTTCCTGTCATCATATTTTATAACAATTTGAATATCGAGAACTAGCGCGAATAAAGAACTGCGAATACTCTTGATGCATATTTGTGGTAAATATTCAGAGCACATACACCATTTGAAGCACGTTTGTAGACTGAATGTTTTTTGCATTTTTTTATATTTGCGGAAAGCGATGATTTTATTTACCTATATAAATAAAAGAGATTCGAGATGAAATCATAAAATGTCTGCGTCAATCGATAGCCATGAAAATGTACGTAGATATTTTACATTACATTACATTATTTTTCATTTTGCTTTAGGTCACCGCTAGATGGCGCTGCCAGGACATGACACAAAGGTATTATTTTTGAAGAAAAATATATTAAAATTAGTTGAGATATCAAAATATCCTTCACGTCGAAAATGGCGCAAAGATGTTACGTGTAACAATTTGGGGACTGATTTTTAGAATTAACGCTTTCTTTCTAAAGCCTAAGTGAATCTAACAGTTTAAAAACAAACTAAAATTGACTTGTCCTGGGAAAAATCGCTCTATCTTTATTTCTATTACAAATTAGCGCGTGGAATACCGTCATAGTCTACGTTATGATGTTTTGTACATGCCGTCTATTATTTATCAGGTTGCTAATAAAGCAACTTGATGACACAATAAATTAGACTACGGTCACGACAAATACACGTGCTATATTGCGCAACTTTATTTCGTCTTATCATAAACATATCTTTCCTCAGCTTTAATATGTGTTTGTGCTATGAAAACGGTAAATATTATTTTAGAGTCCATTAACATGTTTTTCAATATTTTAATAGCTACCTAGGTACCTATCTAAAAAATAAACCAATAAAATAAAGTCTTATATATATAGTCTCAACATCCAAACCGACAATTCTGACTGATAATTATTGTACAACATTGTAGATACCTACGTTAAGAGAGGATTATCGTAAAATTGTAAAGGTATTGATACAATCGCCTATAACAGAGTAAAAGTATAACATGACGCATTAATTAATTCAATCGTGTCAGTAATCAATAACAATTATGTTACTGTGACATACCATAAAAGCACTACTAGCAAAATATTTACAGTATAATTTATCCTTAATTAAACCAATCGTCGGAATTTATGTAATTATAAATGTATAAGGTAAGTTTTAAAACCAGTAACCGTTAATAATGTTACAAAATCACTTGATTGTTATGTTAGGTGTTGAAAATATTTTATTTAATACAAATATTGATGGAATTCATTTATATTGTCGACTAATCTAAATTGCTCCGATAATAGTCAATTATTTACTAATATGTCTATGTTCACACAGGACGTTCTGGTAGGAACCTGTATGTTATAAAGATTTATATTCATACAATGTAGTACACTCACCGTATTAAAGTATTCTACGCCGGTATCTGCAAAGCTCTTGGCTATCTCGGGGGTAGTGACCACGGCGGCTACTGGATGACCGTTGCCCATAGGTTTCCCCATGGTCACGATATCGGGAACTACATCCTGGGTCTCAAAAGCCCACATATGAGTTCCCACTCGTCCGAAGCCCACTTGCACCTCATCAGCTATGCATACCCCATTCGCTGCACGGACGTGCCTAAAAATTGTTTATCTAATTTAATAAAATGAAATTAGGTTTTTTTATTGTTTACTGTAAATGAATATGAACAATTAAGACTTGGTTCAGACCGGCTACCTACTAGCAACCAACGCTATAAGGAAGAAATTTTTGAAGTGAATTCCTTTGTTCTTTTCTATGAAACGAAACCCACGACCCAACAGCTTTTAACCATTTTCAGAACATACGTAAATATTAAATTACATACTCATATGTATTTCTGATTTGCACGCTTTGAGTGGAATATAGCCCGGAATATATTTTTATCCAATTTACGCAGTAATAAGTAAATTGAAATCCCGATTCCTTTACAATGAATGGTTTATACATTAGGTTTTGAAACTTTAATCTCTAAAAGAGATTTCGCTTGTAACGAGTGGCAACGCAAAGGAAGGAATTGATGCGATGTTCTGATCGAAATATTCTACGAAGCTCGTTATTACTTCACTTTGATCCGATTAATTTAGATGGATACTTGAATTATTGTAAATGGAATATCAATAGTTAACACAACGTTTTATCATAAAGTGAGCATGTATTATTTATTTCAATCAGTTTTTAAATATATTTAATAAATTTTATGTATTGGAAGATGATTTAATTTGTTACTAATATAAATTAGTAATACATGCAATACATGCATGATTGTTACTAAAGTTCAAAATACTCCTACATACTATTTTTCAGTGCAAACATATTTGCACATAACATACGCTTACTTTGTCATTCAAAAGCAACAAAGTATCGTGTATCTACTAAATTATTATTATAGTCATTGTACACAGTAATTTAAATAGATAAACTTTTTAAGAACAGCATTAAGAGGGGAACTTACTCATAAACACGTTTCAGGTATCCATCAGGGGGGATGATTTGTCCCCCGCAGCTCTGCAAGCTTTCAGCTATGAAAGCGCAAATTCCGCCATTTTTCGCCTTAGCTTCTTTACAGATTTTTCCAACTTCGTCCGCATATATTTTCCCTAACTCCTCCTCTGATTGGGAATCGCGTGGATGTGTATACTTTCCTCTGTATACGTCGGGCACTGGAGCCTGGATATCGAAAAGGTTTTTATATATAAATGATTTCACGATACCGACAATTTGTAAACTTTGCCATTATATCTCAACACGTATGTGATATAAAAACAAAATATGATATAAACACTGTTTCTTGCGGAGTTTTATTAGAACATTTAATGATTCAGCGTGACATACTCGTAATATCAGTACTAGTGAGGTAATGACACACTACAATGGTGGTCTTGTCGTAATGCTATAATATACGCTGCTCGCATATACGATTACATGCATGCCTGTACATTTTGGTTTCATACGAATATAATTACTTGGGATAAGTAGACATTATATAAATTTAATTAACGGTTTCTTTAACTAAGCCTAGATATAACTCATAATCTCTATATATCTCTATATGGTTGTACTTCTATATTGCATGATTGTGTTGCATTGAAATGATTTTAAATTTGTTAAATTATCTATTACATTACATGTACATGTACATGTACAATGACATGTTAGACATGTTATGGGAAAACTGTCGCCTAAAGCAGCGTGAGTGCTAGCGCGAGTGCGGGAGTGCGGGAGTGCGGGAGTATAACAGGAACTCACCACGTGAACCCAGTCTGGCTTCTCGGGCCCCCCTGGGAGGTTCAATTTGTATGGCGAGATATCAATCATAGACGTAAGATGCCCATGATACGCGCTGGAACAAACAGGCGCTAGAGCACCCTAGAACACTTCGAGACGCTCGAAGTAACGACAACACACAGTTACGACTACCGTAAACAACCAAGTCTTCCATTTATCCCTGATTCAATGTTAGATAAACGACATTCTGTACCTACTCGTATATTGCTTTTTTTAAATAATCTAATAAGCACCCTGGTTTCGTACTGTAGGGACCTTAATATGATATTTATGTTTTTTACATTGATATTATTTATGTAACATACTTTGAAAATCTGTTGTTTACGGTGATTTTGTGTTTTTTTCACCTTCCATAACAATTGTATTTTACGATTTAGGTATGTTTTCGTCAGAGCCGATGGGTGGGAGAAGGCAATTGGGCTTTTACTTCGCGCCTTTTTATGCCTCTTTACTTATAATGTAAACTATGATGTTACTATTTGAATGATTAAACATCTCAGCGATGACTCTTGTAATCGATACGAATGTGACTTTCAATATTTACACATGATTTTTTAAAGCAGATAATGTTATTTTTAACTGTTTATCAGTCCAAATATTTGGTATACAAATGTTATCTTGTTAATATTATTTTCGTCAACAATGTAAGTGTAGTGTAAAGCCGTATAGGTATCACGCCTGCCTTTCACGCCTATTACGACCTAACCCAAACTTCATTGACAAATTTTTTTAGTACCAAACATACACTTACTGGTCGAGAGTGACAACGTCCTTGTTCTTAGTGTGGACTCTAGCCAGCCTCAGGGCGAGGTCGTTGGCCTCAGAACCGGAGTTTACTAAGAAACACACTGAGAGTGGTTGAGGTAGGGTCTTCACAAGCCTTTCCGCGAGAACAACTAATTCATCATGGAGATAGCGGTTATTAGTGGATATGAGAGACATTTGATTTCTTCCGGCCTCAACCACGTGGGGGTGGCAATGTCCCACTGCAATATATTAATTGTATTATTATATAAGATTGAAATAAAAATAAGAGTTTTAACTGGCAAATTTCTTTCGCACTCGAAACCAACAAGGTTAAAATTGTATTAACTACACATGTGAGGAAACAATTTGTGATTAAATGTCCAATACTAAATGAAAGTGACACAGGGTTCGGAAGTGTACTAATAAAGATAAACAATAGATACACACCGTGGGCGACGTTGTTGATGCAGTCGAGGTACCGTTCTCCGGTCTCGTCATACATGAACTGTGCGATGCCCCGTACTATTTTCAGCGGCGTCGAGCGGAAAAACAACTGGCAGGCAGCCCTGAAAAAGTTTTACAGAGTTAGATCCCCGCCTATTGCCTGTCCTCGTACGAAATAGAACTTTGTTTCAGGGTTTCGCCGACTTCACACTACGCTGGCTTAAAACGTTTAATGTCATTGTTAACAAAAGGCGTGACAGAAAATTAGATCAAAAAAAAATATTTTAACGTTATAAAAAAGTACACTTAGTTAAATTCAATGAAAGTTGAAAGTAAGAATATTCATACCCAATATGCTTTTCACGCAGCTTGATGGTTTCAGATTTAGGCATAGACTGCAGGTAAGCCATTTTATGTTTTTATAAAAATACCTAAAACATCAAATTGTGGTTTAAGAAGTTTCTTGCCGGGAAAAAGCTTTTCAATATAAGTAATTACAAAAGTTAAGCTTGTACATTATCTGATTTGATCTGATTAGGTTCGTATATTACCCGGAATTTAGGTAACATGTCAATTAATTTACGGTATTGGCGAATTTATGAACAATATATAATGTGACTTATCTGTTGTATTATTAAAATTGTTCAGCACGGCCCCGTAACGAATTAACAAATCAACAAGTATTTGTGGATTTCAATAAATCTGATGCATAATGTAAATAACAAAAGAGATCCACTATACATTTTGGTAGATATTAAATTTTGTAGGCAACAGCATTCAGTATTGTTGAAACGAGGCAAATATTAAATAATATTGATAAACAGAGGTACTGTAATTAAAATGATGTGCAATATATACCTACTTTATTAAAATGTTTTGTATTAAAATATCGTAATCGGGTTATTGGTTGTTAAAATGTTTGTTAAATTTATGGAGAGGAAAACTATGTTATTTAAAAATCGTATATATGGAAATATGAATGAAAAAAAAAACTTACCACTATTATAAAAGAAAAACTTGTTCTATTTTTAAATGGCGGATGTGTAATCAGATCCGGTGATGTAACAGCTAAAATTAACTAAGTATGCGTCACGTGCGGCGCTTGAGCGAGGAATGCTGCAACACATAACGGCATTAGGAGATTATATAGGCGGCGGCGCGCACGCCCTCCGCGGAACCAATGAGAACAAATGCGTGTTATCAATGCAATAACGCGATAAGCGCGCTTGATGACAAAAGTCACCGGACACGCGGCCGCTGGCGCGCCGCCATGGGGCGACCGCATGGTCGTTAAGGCGAAGGTTTATCTTCTGTTTGGTCTTATACTACTATGTAGTATAATCTATAATGATTTTTCACACAGTTTACTCTAGCAGGTTCCCTGTCCGATGAATCATATATGATACACGGGACAATTTTTATACGTCCATGAATCACATATGATCAAAGT
>DWQT01001051.1:0-18431 GCA_018244895.1 Myscelus amystis hages
ATGTGTATTCACATTTACATTATTTTTATATTTTGTTTGTGAATATACAGTGGGGTGTGATTTAAGAGTTTTATTTTCCTCTCCGGTCATCCTCCCGACACACAGCCCCACAAACTGATAGGTAACTAACTACAAGGATTAACTACTATCAATATAACAGCGACTGATTATTTGATTTGCTGTTTCAAGGCTGCGAACAATAAAAAAAAATTACCAACATAAGTATAGCTAGAAATTGATAGAACTTATTCCTCGCCACCATACAATCCCATTTCACGCTCACTATTGTTGCCATAATAATATGGTACAAAGGGAAATTTCGTGTACGTCCCATAAATGACATGTAAAAAGAATTTTTAACGAGACCATTAAGCTGTACATCAAAGTTGTTACGCTTAAAACATATTGTTGTTTGTTGGGCACTTCCCACGGTCGCATTATATAGTGACATGTCGGCTATTATTATTATCTAACACCGCCAAACATTCGGCAAATCAATAGCTCTTGCTACAGCAGAAAATACACATGAAATATGAAAAGTGTACTAGGTTTTTACATTTGTGTGTTTCTTTTTAATGTACGTCAACGTGCTTCCAGAGACAGTAGACTCCCCGAATGTTCTAGCTTTGCTATTTCTGTCACTACCGGTAGTTTTCTTGCTTAGGAAAGTTTAATACCGCATTGAAGAGTTTGTGATAATCGGAGAACACGAATTCGTTCGGAGAACACGAACGGATTGGTGTAAGGATCAGGTTTAATCCCTAAGAAGAGAAATAGTAATCGTCTCTTCAGCGATATTATTACCAAAACTGTATGACTTGAGATTATTAAATAAAAACTCCTGATAACATACATAGATCCGATGCACATCTTCGTTTGAAAATATCGAACCATTTGAATAAAAACCGACAAAACGGTTGCCGCCTTTATCGTTCTCCGACTAACCGTCATTCTAATCTACGGTAATCGCATTATCCATAAAGTCAAATTGTCGCTTTGCATGATCCCCGCCCAGCCAACATTAGGCACGCGATACATTAAAACACAAAATACATGATGTATTTTTGATCATTTTGAAGGTTAAAAGTTAGTAAGATATATATAGGATTTGAATTCGCTAAATATTCACTATTTGTAGTAACTAAGCGAAAAAGCTGTAGCATTTGGGGTATTTAGTTGCGACTGTGGATCAATTTTAAGACATCTAAAATTACAAATTTCTTCTTTTACGTATGCATGCCTGTTTCTTCAAAGGCATTCATTCGTAGGCAAAGGCAATACGCGTAAAACTGACATATTGTAGCAGAAATTTAATGTGTACGTTTTTGTGTACGTTGTGCCTTATACCATAATCGTGTCTCAACAATGACATCCGAAAGAAGGCAACATAATCGTGGCAAACGGGCCATTACAACAAATACCTAATACACTTGCACCAAATTCGTATAATATACTAAGCATTATTATCTAGTCATTTGGCAGTTTCAAAGCGCGCTCTTGCCAAAGAGTCGTGGTTTGGTGGCGTTATTATATAATTAAGGACTTACACTGCACAGTTCCCGTTCGCCACAGACGCTAACTGTACCAAGGTTAACGAACAGGAAATACTAGAACTAATTGTAATGCACAAAGTTAGCTTAATCTGAAATACTTCAATAAAATGTAACGGGGATATTTGCTAGAGTAATAACGACTGTACTTTTATTGTCTTTGAGAAAATCAAATCACATGTTTGCGAAGATTAATATTTAAAAATCGTTATTATTTTTTTTCATAAAAAGTAGTAGATGTGTTCACATGAGACATTTTAAAATTTGAACAACACGGGAAAGCTTAAAGTACAATTATAAATTACGCCATAATTTTAATGTTCAATTTAAAAAATGCCCTCTGGTAATTTTTCAAATTTAGAATTTTTATTCTTTTTCTTTTTTTACCATTAGTAAAAGCGTCGGACCTTTTTCTGTGTAACCAGTATCTAGCCCATCGACCCTATTGTAACGAAATCACTTTGTTATCGCGTTTGTCTACATTTTTATTCTCCAATTTTTTCAAGATGTTTTTCCAGATGTCGAAATGTTTTCTTGCGATAAAAAGCCTATCGCACTTCCCGACCCTTCAATTATCGTTGTGCAAAAAACCACGATTGGTCGCTTCGTTGCAACATGTGTGAGAGAGACGGATATATATTAACAAAAACATTCGTGGCTTCGTTATCGCACTTAAAAATAAACCATCCGTTCACGGTCAAATATTAATTTTGTTCCAGTTTATCTTATCTTTCTTACTCTATCTTACGACAACAAGGTATACAGGACACAATATTTCAAAGTACTACAAAAGATTAAAAAGCATTAACAGACGGTCAAAGTAATTGAATTACACATGTTTAACACGTCTCAATCGATGCCGTCTGCAACTGAAAGAAACCTTAGAAAATGAAAACCGATAAAATTGCAGAGTACTGTTCCCACCGCTGCTTTATAAAGAGTCCTGTTGTTATTTCTTCTTTTATTATTGAGCTCGTTGAAGAATAAACTTTCTTTATAACGTTACAAGGGTACTTATTAAGTAATAACCAATGAAGAAGTTATATAGTCGCATATTGGCAGGAATTAATCATAGTGTCTTTTACCACATGTACTGGTGACATTTTTTTTATATGATGGACCTTAAAAAAGTTGGCGAAGCTGACTTCCTTGCAAGCGTTTTAAAACAATTATGTGTTATACAGAAAAAATACATGTAATTGTAAATCTGAAAGTAATCAAACTTAAAGTGAGGGATCGTAGATTTTCTGTATAAACTCGCATTTGAGCGCTATCTTGTCTGATTTCCTTCACTCTGCCTTTGAAAAGTCCCAGGCTATAATATTCAGGAAACACTAAAAACTCAGCATTCACACATAAGTATGTACATACAATAAGACCGTGAAAATCAGTTTATTCTCTCCTGCACCAAAGCCATTTAACACATTGACTTTACAAATGTACGTTTGTATTTTCAAGCTCCATTCCTAAACACTTAGTGCCCAAAGATCAGTGGGCACGGTTAAATTAATTGCTCTGTAGTTGCCGCCGGCTTTACTTCAGTGCCAGGGAAAGGGAAATCACTAAGCGATGCGGTGGGAAGACCGATCTATATATAAGCATATTCAAAACGTCTCAGAATATCCAAACTCGGTCAAACAGATTAGTTTCGTTTCTGCGTTAACAGATACATAAAGTACATATTTTCATGGCTAGGTTTTCAGCTAATAACGAAGTACATTTACTTGTTTTTTTTTATGGGAAAAGAATCGGTCACTAGTTTTGAATATTAAATGTTAGAAAATAATTGCATTCACTTAAGATTTCACACAGAGCATTTCACAGTAATTCTAAGTGTACATTTATTACATAACGCACCATCTATACTAATAATATAAAGCTGAAGAGTTTGTTTGATTGTTTGGTTGTTTGATTGTTTGAACGCGCTAATCTCAGGAATTATTGGTCCGATTTGAAAAAATATTTCAGTATAAGATAGCTCATTTATCGAGGAAGGCTATAGAACGTCGGAGAGGAGCAGCAATAAAAAACATTGTGACAACAGCAAAATCATTTATATGGCAAAGCAACGTTTGCAGCGACAGCTATTTATAAATGTTGAGCCGAGGGTGGTGGGTTCCATTACCGCACAGTACAAATATTTGTGAATATTTACTATGGATCTTAATGTTAAGTTGTTTCTACAGATACATTGGTATAAAATTTTCTTATAGTTAAGAACATTAACTATTTCATTATTACCTTTATATTATACATCACCCACATGAGTTAAGCATTAAAGTTTTGAAAAGGACCTTGTACATATTATAATATTTGAATAACCCAACAATGGCCTGCCAACGTCATAAGAACACGAGTCAGCAATAACCATAAACGTAACATTAATGGAGCTACGAGTAGATGCGTAATGCTGACAACTTTATGACAGGTGTTCTATCCTAATTTGAAATCGCACCTAAGGGTAAACAATGTGGGGTTGAGAGATAGTCGTGTTGAACTGAAGGTGTATCATCATTTTACATATACAAGTCTTAGCTTAAAATGAAATTGTTAGCCAACTATTAAACCGATGGACTACATAACAACTATACATAAAAACAATAGCGTTATGCTATAAAGAAATCGAAATATCTCTGCATTTTCCGTAATCTGCTCCAATTACCGTTGTAGATACCATTTGAATGAAACGTAGGATGTTATATCCGATTATATTGGGATTAGGGCCGATTGTAACCCGAGTTTCTCGGAGCGATAAGATTGAGACGGAATAGAGATATTTTAATTACGCACGGATATCACTGTGTGTTTGCAGTCTGAGTTAGATGAATATACATAATGTAGATTAAACAAATATTTTACTACTATAG
The DNA here is from genome assembly GCA_018244895.1 of Myscelus amystis hages. Taxonomy (NCBI): domain Eukaryota; kingdom Metazoa; phylum Arthropoda; class Insecta; order Lepidoptera; family Hesperiidae; genus Myscelus; species Myscelus amystis. Next base: position 4,418 of record DWQT01001051.1, read on the forward strand.
AATATCACACAGTGGTAAGTTAGTGATTTAGTTTCCTACCAACTTGGACGAACTCTTTCGCTTTGATTCAGCTTGCAATGTTTGTTTATTCGGGTCAAATCTCTCAACTGTCATCTATATACAGCAATTATGAAAATAATTTTTAAATACATCAATCTCCCTAGTAGCTGGATTGATGAGTTTGAGTTAATTTTATTTTATTTTATTTAAAGTTTGTTTTCTTCTTTATAAAATACGTAAATAAAAGCTTGTTTTTTATTCCATATTTATTTTCAATTATTAAAGTTGCTCGTAAAGTAAAGGAAACCAACGCGAGGAAACCTGCACAACTGCCCAATGTTCTCCATGTCCCAATACAAGCTGGCCAGGCTCGTCGACTGCGGTATTAATCCTTCTCATTACAGGAGCACTTATGCATCAGTACAGTAATGGTTAAAAAATAGAGAGCGTAAAGCACATTGAAAATGACGGGAACATTTTGCAATTTGAACAGCATAGAGAAGTCCAGAAGCAAAAATATTCCTCCTGCACCAATTATGAAATAACGATGTTAATTTTTTTTCTCAACGAAATGTTTAATGAATAATTCACTCGAATTCCACCATTCGATCGAATTACTCGACGAATCGAGTGTTCAGTAAATCCATTAATTTTTCAGACGAAAAGTTTTGCACTCACCAATTGTTAAGTCCGTTAAAGGGTATTTCACACAACTTTTAATTAATTCGCCCCGAGCAAGGTCATAAACATAATTTTGACTCTTTCAAACTGATTTGTTAGCTCATTGTTGGAAATGAATCAGTTATCTATAGTACCTACGAGTAACTTTGAGGGAAAAGCGCATATCTGTTAAATATGAAAACGTTAGTTTTAGAATAATAGTTAGTTTATAAACTAAATATAACTATAGTTAGTTACCTAGTTCAGTGTCGTTATATTGCACAACAGATACATGTTTTGTATTTACGATTTTATAAAATAGTAATCACACGTAAAATATAAGCTACATAACACAATAATTTAACTCCAATGAAATGTACAGAAACAATAAACATCTTACGTTAAAGGTAACAATTCATAACAGCATCTGCTAGTCATCACTCGTATATGTTTTAGATTACACGAAATATCGTCGTCAATTTGTATTCTATTATAAGTTATTGTTAGAATTGCGAGCATTGAACTAAAACTAATTAGAAATCAAACGTTTTGATTAAATATGTATGGATGATTTGTATAGCATGTTTATATAATAATATTGATGTAATTTTAGGTCTGGAAACACTTAAATGATTAAAGGATAATAAAGACTACTTCTGTCGTGAAAAAATGTCTGATTTCCACATGAATTCATGTTTTAATCAAATAAGCGTTGTAGATGGCGCTACGGTCTCAAAACCGGTATAACGTGTGAAGAAAATGAATTGTTTAGAGCAAGAGGGCCAAGAAGTGGTAATACATACTCGTAGCTAGTTTCTTTTAAGGGAATTTAATAGTAAGGCGGAAGAAATTAATTACGTGCTTCGAATATAAATAATACATACGCTAGTGAACGTTTTTTATCGTGAACTGACACTGGGAATACATAAATATATTTCCTTGATGAACGAGCGCACAAAGATAATACGATCGCTAATTAATTGACTCGGGACGTGGTCACAGTTCAGTGTATGTCGCAAAGTAATTACTGGGCGACTCGGTATGCTAATAATAGCAATTATTGTATTGAAACTTGAGCTAATTTCGAATAAGATATCTAATTGAATTGTGCTCTACTTTTGCATGTCGCAAAGAATTCAGCAAAAACATTAAGGCATCAGACGTTCTAATTTAATTTACTGTTATCAAGATACCAATGAACCATCTATATTGGAATCTCAATTTTATTTGCTATTTGACGCGAAATGGCTGGTCTGCTTATACATGTTTCAAATAGAAACGGAATTTATTTTAATAACATTAGCATTGCGGTTAGGATTGCTTATTCCTAGTAGAATGCGTTACGGTGGACTTTGACACTAAAAGTCGAAGGCATCTTTTTTTAGGAAAAAATATAGTAATTATTGTCAGTTATTATTATTGTTTAATGCACTTCAGCTGGTCATAGGATAGAGCCACGTAGCTTTGCGACTAAGCTCCAATGAAGTTATAAAGGTCAAAAGTAATAGTTCATTTGAAAAAAAGGTCCCTAAAAATCTGAGGCTAGGCTAGGCAGAAATCAAAAAGCCAAACATGTCCTACTGAATTCAATAAACTGTCTACAATGTGTATCATTAGAAGTTTAGTGTTCAAAAGGAAGTCCATTTTTGCACATGATAAAATTAAAATGGTGATTCATTATTATCATAGCAAGCTGAAAGTCGTGACGTTATATCCCTAGTAAACGTCTCCTTATTTAGGTTTACATTCCGAAATGGCGCGCATATCAATACGATTTAATAAATACGCAAGAGTCATTAACACGTTCAATGTCGCAGACACACGACGCCCGAGCCTACGTGGCTTTCGGCTTAGAGATATTAACGCTAATTAATTAAATGCTCTCAAAGTCTTAACTCAGCGCTCAGGTATTAACAGTTTTCAGGGGCCCATTACGTCACGGTGACTCTAATGAAGCTTGAATTCGAACACTTCATTACGCCTGCAGCGATTGTTTTACGTCTCAAAAGTTATTCGAAATACTTTCCGGTTGAGAGGATACTACATAAAATACTTAACAACGACCTTTGGACCTTATTTTCTTTTCAATCTGGACTCAATGTAACTGATCACTTAAAGTATTTATTTGGACTATAGCCTACGTATTTCTTATTGTCAAAAAGATCTGTTTTTAACAATAGACCCATTAATGGCTGATGATGAAAATCATGTCATGAATGATGTTGATGGTGGTGATGAAAACTGTTCGATCTAATAATGCGCTATTAACCTATTTGAACTTTCTCCAAACTTTTACTCTTTTTATTTTCTATGGCGGTAGTTTGCTCCAAGTTTCCACAACAGCGTAAACTTACAAGTGGATTAGTGCTCAACGCAAAAAGGTCAGCGCAGAAATGTGGTCGTGAGGAAAAGCAATAACTTACCCCCATCGCCCGGTACTTACGAGTGCTCGCTAAATTAATTGCGTTTTTAAGTAATGTCTCCAATTAGTTCAGTAAATAAGTGAAAAAAAAATAATGACACAACCATGGCAATACCATGTACAGCTTTATATATAACAGAATACATTGAAAAGATCGTTACCAGGTTTTAGCATTCCAATAATGTTCGTATCGATACAAGATTCCGATTCGAAAAATACGATATCGATTTCTATTCGTATAATAAACATTCAAAATATTGAACAACCGAGAACGAATGTTTCCTTCGAGCCTATCGACTTAATAAGGACATGTTCCAAATTTATTTTACTTTGTTATCAGAATTTAATCGACATTTCCCTCTGATCCTTAGAGGTATTAAAACAGAGTATACTCTTGATGTTGTGCTCGTTATTACGATAATGGTGATTTTTACTCTCATATTTTCCTGTGCGTCTTTATTTCATTGTTTACCAACGTTTTATTTCTGAGATTGTTAGCTTACTATGGCTTCAATCAATTGATCATTTCACATAAATAATCGTAAATCAATTCTTGTTCAAACGTTAGCTGTATAAATTACTTTTCTAATTGAGATCGCATTAATATTGTTATTTGTAACTAATATGTAAAGTAGCGGTCTTACTAACACGCCTTGAAGGATCCCTATGATATGACGTGTTTTGAGTTAAGTAATATAAAAAATGTTTATGTAAACTAGCATTAAATTTAAATAGTGACAGAAATTAGCGTCGGAATAAGTAGTTTGGATTTAAGAAGAAAAAACATCACTTACCTTCTCATGTACTGGAACTTGATAACGATAATGATGAGCAAAGTGTTTGCGGAGAGCGACGCCGTCAGCACCGCCACATACAGCACTATGATGACGAGGTCGGGACTGTAGAACACATCTAAATCCATCGGAGTCATACCCCATAGCTCAGTGTCATTCCACTCAGCGCTACGGTTCACATCTAAGGGAGTCATAGACATTTTGACCGTTGTCTTAACGGGGCACGCCTTAATTTGTCTTTAATCAGAATTTAAAACGTTTTCCTTGTCCTGACATTGTGCCATTGTTTCTCCGTTCACAACACTCGTGTATTCTCATTTCACTAAAAACAGATTAAGTTCTATTAGTTAATCCACCGGATTACCTTATCTAGCTGTATCCGCACAAATAAGTACTTTGTGGTCATTGTCACTGTTAGCTTATGAAGCTAATACTTGCTTTGAAATTAATATTTGAACTAGAATATCATGAATATTATATCTATCTATCTATACAGTCACCGGCTATGTCTCACAGAGGTAGGCAGAGACTAATTATTACCACCAGCTAAAGTCCTGAGAAATTACTTTCGTCTCTCGTATTGTCCACGAGAGGCCCAGTTGCCGCGTAGGAAACTACATATATTAGTAATCAGCATTAATAGTTGTATGATATTCGTCAAAGCAACATCGTATAATATTTAAAGGATTCTATAGAACAAATATCTTGGTACATTTCAGACAATGTCCCGAATCGTTATAGATAATGATTTGGAATTTGCCCTTCCACAAACGTTGCCCTTGAGATTTCTCGTGAAATTTCATTACAATACAATGCTAACAGCCATCTCGATTGCTCGTCGCTTCTTTGTTTTCTTTATTGCATTCCATTAATTAAATGGATACGTGAAAATGTCAACTGGTCGGGTTATGACAATGTCTACAAAAGATTTACATAATATAGAAATTCCATATAGTAATAGGTCAAGAGAAAACTTCTCTAACCATTAAAATAAGAAGCCAGTCCTACTAACTTCATCAATCAATGATTTCCGACAACTATTACCTTCTTACCGGCTACTAAAATTCAACACAAATTAATCATTCATTCAGTTTCAACATCAGTTGCGTCTAATAAAACTGAACTTTAATTAATCATTCATTCAGTTTCGGTCATTCAATGCCGATCAATGCGGGTACAAGTTTGTTTACACCATTCGCATCTATCAATAAAATAAACCGATGTATCTAAAAATACTGCGAGTTTCTCAACACGTTTAACGATCAGTTCAAAAGATTACGATGGTCGTAAGCGCGAGTAATGTAAACATATGAAACGATAAACTTTTTTCCTCTCAAAAAATTATATGAGTTCATTCCATTTTATGAAAAATGATCACGTGACGATTCTTATTGTTCTACGTATCGCAGCATCTGACATCAAATTAGGGCCTTTCCACGACCACGTTACTACTACTATTTATAGAAATATCGGAAATAACGGATTTTTTTTCAGGTGTTCACAAATCAAGCAAATTCTGTACTATGGTGAGCAGCCAGTTGAAAAACTTCACACATACACTTGTAAATACATATTCTGAAAGTGCTTTTCAAAGTACAAAAATGTATCTTTCAAATAGCAACTTCTTACCAATGCCTTTCTGATGCTTGGGACTATTTTTCGTTTCAGTTGTAGACTCAAGGAGAAAATAACCTTTTGGTTCATTCATTTCTACTTACACGGAGTAATGGTGTGGAAAATAGTGCTTTCTGTTTGTGTTTCCGGTATACGTGCTAAGGACATTGACTGAAAAACCGGAGGTTGTGGGTTCGATTCCGGTTATCGGTGGGTGCGATAACGGTTTGTTGTTCGGTAAGTGTAGGTATGTATACGTTATCTTTACACAGTATAAAACAAAGTCGCTTTCGCTACCTGTCCCTATGTATTCGTACGCGTAGATCTTTGAAACTACGCAACGGATTTTGATGCGGTTGTTTTTAACAGATAGAGTGATTCAAGAAGAAGTTCATGTATAACTAGCTTTTGTCGGCGACATCGTACGCGTTGCAGTTCAGAATTTCTTAATGGCAATAAATAAAAATGTAGTATATGAATTTAGATATTCCAGAGATAGGGAATTGTTTTACTCCGAATCAAACGCGCGCGAAGCCGCGAGCAAAAGATAGCAATGAATAAAAGCAATTTGAATTTTAACAGCAGCATTTAGTTGCATAATTTGGAATTACTATGCTATGTGAGGAATTGTCCCAATTATTATTGTATTATTATTCAACGCTATATCCTGCAACGTACAGAGCCTGTGTCGTCATCTATTATCGCTTAGTGGAGGGTCGAATCCCGCGTCTCGCTACAAAAGTTTCTCAACCGTATGTTAGAAATTTGAATTGATGTCAAGCGCACGACGAATCTTACACAATCAACGAGCGGAAGTTTTACATACAAAGAACTTTATCGATTTATCAACACTCAATTCACGCCTTCTAGCGTCGTCTTATGTTAAGCGAGATAATATGTTTTTTATAAATAAGAGCCTGAATTAAAAATTTCAAGTGACAAGCTTGCAACTCAACGAATTTTCATACAACCTTACTATCCCTATTTTTAAATCATTCCTTATCTGTTACTTCCGCAATATATTTTACATGAATATTGGGCAGCAGATTCTTTTTATTAAGTAAGTGTCCACTGTGGAAGGATTTCATGAAAATCAATTCCCAGTGAATTGAAATGACGAATGAAAGCAAAAATAAACCAAGTATGTACTTTGTACTGATGGGCTAAACCATTTTATAATTTGTGATTTTATGTGTATACCATTCATCCCAGTTTCGAGTAAAACCGCAAATACCACGTAAAAGAAATATTAGACCAATTTTTTTCACTGAGAAAACTCCATCACTATAATGTACTCGCACTGAAGTGTAGCTCCATGCTTACACTAGTAAATTCAGTGTTACCGAGGGCAGACCTGCGAGACACTAAGTACTGCATTAGTTTTCATAAAAGAATTTTATGTAATATTTTTACACATTCCTACCTTATATACCACAGGCAAAATATAATTATTATCGTATTATTACTGCGATAGCTATGCAAATTATGTCGTAGTACATTTAAATTAATTATGTAATCTTTCTCGGTATGTATCTCAAAGTAAATTAATTTTAATGCTCAGAAGGACGTTTCAACGCTTTTCTCGCGGAATTGTTTCGAAGGTATGCCCTGGTAAATTAACATGTCCTGAATTACACACACTTTAATGTTAAAGTACGCAGAATCTGATGTAAGAGTTTTATACCGTCATAGAGCTTACTAAAGACGTCTTGGTTTAGTGGGAGAAAAAGTTAACCGCAAAGCCGAAATGGTGGATTCGATTTCCGTATAGTGTCTAATGTGTCTAATAGTGTCTAATAGTGTCTAATAGTGTCTAATCTAATAACATTTGTGTCTAATGTTAAAATTAATTTACGTAACCATTATATTATAATTATAACGCTTTTTATATCCCACTGCTGGGCCCGCCCGCTTCTAAAACTGCGGCGGCCTGGCCATACTCTACCACACTGTCCCACCGTGGATTAGCCCGGTTTCATTTCTAAACAACTTAACTATCTATATAATAACTGTTTTCCTTATTAAAATACCTTATTCCTTTTTTTGTTCATTTTCATCCAGCCAAACAATAATCAAATACAAAAAGTCATCCAATAACAATTTCTGTTCTCTATAATGTTGGATATAATCGTAAAATATTATCGAAAAATCGATCTTTACCAAGTCTTCCCGCGGGAGACCGTTTGATGCTTCTGAAGGAAATTAAAAGGCAAGTTACCGCCTGATCCCAAAACGTTCCCCTAGTCCTTAATTTTTTTCCATCGCTACCCACATCGCCCAAGGGACCGTACATTACATAATACAGGTATAAAAAAGAAAAAAATCTATATTACGATATCAACTATTCTTGAAACATTTGTAATCGGTCGCAAACGATTGTTGAAATGTAATTCAAAACAAAACCTTTCTTTAAAACCTAAGGGCGGTTTAAAACTAACAATAGTTTGGCCACGTGCCAGTCGCAGTGGAACAACGTGGTATACTATGTTCAAGGCTTTCCGCACATATAGGCGACGTCCGTGCCCAATAGTGGGACCAATAACTAAACAGGTAATGAAATTATTTTGTAAGTTACTACATTGTGTACTTTATTATTTTATTGAAAACAATTCTTTATTTATAGTCAAAACATTTGAGGTATTATCAATAAACATTTACCTATTTAACTCTTTGTTAACGAAACTCGTAAATAAAATTTATTTTACTTCGGTGATTTTAGTTAAAGATTATTTCTATACTATAACTTTTGGTAACAACATAGGTTCTGCAAAATTTGAAATATGATTAACGTATTTGAAACTGTCAAGAGATGATATAATTATTAATACCAAATACAAGTTCCATATCCAATATGACAAACTATGTTACTAACTATTACTATATAATCAATTAATATTTTAATTAAGAATTACAACTAACTATACTAATTCACATAACATTCCTATTCCCAAACTCCTATTAGTGATTGGTTCCAAATACCCAATGACAGAAGCTGTGGATATGCTATTATTTTCACATAATAAGTACACAAGAAATGTACACAAATATCGCGTTTGATTTTACCAATAGCATTAGAAGCAGCAATTACAAATTGCAAACGATATTAGGAAGCGATAGATCTATTTAACCGCTAGTCTTGGTGAAGAAATCAGTTGCAACATAAACAAACACAGACCCTGGCTACTCGCGGCGACCAATAATATATCCCTCGCAAATATCTATGTCTAAACACTGGTGAGAAATGAAACTGTTGTGATTTCTCAACTAAATGACTGGTGTTACACCTGGCGATGGTCAATGGTCGTGATACATTTAAATCAGTTTAAAATTGCAACTTTTTGCACATATTTACCTACATTGTATAATGCTAGATGGTAAAATGAGTAAGATAGGGGAATAAGATAAGTTTAAAGTCTACGCATTAGAATAACTGAGTATTAAATAATAAAATTAATTGATTAAACAAACGATAGTTAGTTAGCGACCCCACTTACATTCAGATCATAATACATATCAATGTTTCAGCAATATATCCAAAATTATCATTATCCTAATAAGTACGCAACCTAATAATTTTCAGCTGTGTGAATTAACATTATTAAGTACTGAACAATTACATTAATTACAATCATCAAACACGTTATGATTGTCTGTAAATTAACCCGCTATTAATTTGCTGGTAATTACAAGCGACATGTGTTCTAGATTACATTTATAACATTATTTGTGGCTGAATACGCGTCGGAAGCTGATTGTTCTAACGCGCCTCGACAGGCCGAGTGAAGGTTCGCTGGTAACTTAAGAAGCTTCCTTCACAAGTATACGTACATAATGATCGCGAGACGTGAATACGTTGACAAGTGGAGTTGACTTTAAACAAACAATCCTGTTTATTTTGTTGACTTATACAACAATTCACTGAAATTGTTACATTGTCTGAATCGTGTGAATAAATTAATTAGATTTACGTTTAAAAAAACATTAAACAGAACAATAAATCATAAACTTACAAACGGTAAGACGACTTGTCAACTTATTCGCGTGCTAATAGATGATTACGAGTATGTCTAGCAGTTTTCATTTGCTTATAAACAAGAGATTTCTCAGGTTATTCATTGTTGAGTAAATTTTTGCAAAAAATATACGATTGCCTTCTCCTACTAATATATCAATAACTGCGACCATGAAATGATATTTATTTGTCAGGTCATAATGGAACTTGAAAATGGTAAAATTATACATTTTATGTCTAATCTACCACCGTAATGAAACTCACGCCCAGCTAAAAAGAGCAGACTAGAACAGAAATGAATTAAATATAGAACGAAACTTCTACTATCTTTTGTTTTTCTTTCTTTCTGCGATCTTCTTATATCGCCATGCCATATTCATAATATATTCTAGTAATAAAAAGAATGTTTCCATTCTCTTCATTTCTATTTCCGCCATTATTTTTAGCGGGAAACTAGCGAGGTATGCTTTGGCGTGCCATTGTCTCAATGCGTTGAACTGTACCGTTTTGCTCTGGTTGGCTCCTAGTTCCGAGGGTATTGTAGCTGTTTTTGAAATATCTAACTTCCAGCAGGGCCTACAAAAACTAGTTTTGTAAGGTTTCATTTTCATTTTTTTCCATAGAGGTGTACAGTTGCGTTTAACTTTCTCTGGGCGTTTAGAGTCGCGCTAGTATACTAAAGTATGGTATTTTTATACAACTCAAAATTAATTAGCACAAAAGTACAGACAATTGTATTGTACTACTTCAATTAACAAAAGATGCTCTAATATATAAGAAAAATAATTTCTAATGGCTTTATTATTCACTAAATATACACATTAGCTTCAACGCACCCTCAGTGGAACAAATATTTGAATATGATATTAGTTTCTAGTTAACAAACAACCTAACGCCACTCCCTAATGACCCTAAGCTTTATAATTCACTAGCGTTTGCCCGCGGCTTCGCGCGCGTTTTGTTCGAAGTAAAACAATTCCCCTTTCCCTATACTGTGAAATTTCCTGTTATCCTTGGAATATCAAAATTCATGTACATTTTTAATTATTGCCATTATGAAATTCTGAATAGCAACGCGTGCGAAGCTCGCAAAAGCTAGCCTATAGCCTTCCTCGATAAATGAGCTGTCTAACACTAAAAGAACTTTTCAAATGGAACCAATATTTCCTGACATTAGCGCGTTTAAACAATTAAACAAACTCCTCAGCTTTATATATTAGTATAGATATAGATAACTAGCAATCACTATATAAAAAAAAAGATATGAAATTTACAAAATAATATCATAATTTACCTTTACCTGCCTTTACATCGCTTACCAGACAATTGATAGTCATACATTTATGAATGTTGAAATATCGTAATTGAAAATCGAACCTACACCTGCTACGTCCATTCACAAATACATTGAGACTTACCTACCGCAAATTACGTATGAAAATCGGAATAACCAATATATTCTCGTGACTAATCATTAATATTGACGCCTTTCTACGACCTTTTGTAAGTCTTACGAAATGTAACAACATTTACACAATCTTCCAATTAATTCGCTATTTATTAAATTCGTCAAATGTAAATTAAAATCGCGTTATAATTTGAAAACTAAAATCCCTAACGAAACAGATTTAAAATATAAGAACAGATTCACTATTTTAATAAGAAAATCATTACATCTGTCATTTAGAAATTTAACGAGTACAAAAAGATGATAAATCGTAAAAAGCACTAGTTTTTTTGCTCTGGATTTCGCTGGTAACTATAATTTTCATAATAGCTACCGCATATTACTCCTACATTCAAACTCTACATTAGAGTACCTACTTATTTCTTCTGATTAACTAGCTAAGTTGTCGTGAAAAAAAAAAATATAATATCTAATAACTACGCAAATCCGTACTAATATTACCAAAGCGACGGCGTGTTTGTTCATATTTCACGGGATAGCCCACTGAAAGCGTCAAGTAAAATAAGCGTGTTGTTCTGTGTTCTGATTTGAAGGGTGTGGTAAGGGAGAGATACTTTTTCGAGGCATTCCAGCTTAGTCCTCAGCGGTAGAGGCGCATCTGTGGTCGACCTGAGATAGGAATCTTATCTTATCTGGGGTCGATTACAAATGTCCATGGGCGGCAGTAGCCACTTACCATCAGATGGACTGCATGCTCTTCTTCTACTTCCATATAATATAAAAAGGTATGTTTATATGCAGCAGAGACTTGATGATTAGCATATCGAAATAGAATTGCCAACAGCGATCACTGACACTGGTAAATTCAATTTTAATGCTTGTTACGTACACCCGCATCGACGGCAGTGGAACCTTTGTAAGGGCAATTAAACTAATTTAAATACTTAGTCTTTATTACCGTCGCAAGTTATCTAGGTACTCGGTATATATTTAGAAATACATATGTATGTAGTTTTACCAACTAAGGCATTGCTTTGCAAAAGTTCTGTATATGTAGAATCAGATGCCGTCTGTAATTTGTCCCAAGTAGTTTCCATCATTACTACACCATCACGCCAGGTCCCTAACGGGATAGGCAGAAAGCACTGAGTGCCAAATGTCTGTGCTTACAAAACTGGCGTGCTTCTACATTCGCCGCCGCCGGTATACACGCCGGTTTCGGAGGCTCTTCGATCCTCGTCAGCCAGTGTCTGACCTATCTGGTCAAGATAGGATAGTCTCTTGTCAATTGTTCGTCAATTTTGACCTAAAGTTAGGCAGTCTATAATTGTTTGGGATAGATTACTTCTGTATGCTTTGGACTTGTTGCATTAGTAGGTAAATCTACCTATACTGCCGATATGATAACATATGGCTCTACTCTTTCGATGAGATTTCCTTCGATATGCAGATGATCAAAGGACTTCTCTAATCCAAGGCAGTTGTAAATAGAGCGGACGATGTTCAACTTTAAAATAAAACCACCAAATTCGAGGCAAACATGACCGAAGAAGGCATTATACATGAACAAAGAACGCTAGGCCGAGACGGAACAGTTGTTTGACTCTAATTAAAACTCATTACGTCGCCCCGATATGGAGGCGTCGCAGTCAAAATAGATTTATAACGCTACATTAGAACAAGCAAAGAAGTTAGTGACACCAACTTAAAATGTTAACCAATAAAAAGTCCGGTCTAAATTCCGTGATCCTTATTCCGAACGCCCTAAGGCACGTTTTAGAAGAGACGGTAAACGCGAAGCGGAAGCTAAAATTTTGGTAGCGGAACAGATGTAGAACTTAGCGCGCACGCCATTTAAACATGACCCGTGTGCGTTCTTTGTATCGCCTCCAATTTGACTATTTGGTCTTTGACCGCACGGGGCGGGGGTGTCAAGATAGGCTGGTGAGTCGTGATTTATTCTTTCTTTGTTTGAAGTGAGCGCGGGATAGTGTTGACACGATTTTTTTTAATTCGTCCATCGTGATTCTATTTCGTTCGAGATGAATTATATATTCATCTATTCGGATTTGTGCTGGTTGACGTGAATTTATCAGTACCTACTACGAGGCGTTATCAATTTTTCACAGTTTTCGTAGAAAGGGGGAGAGCGCTCCCATTCATGATGTCTTGGTACTTTTGTTGCGGTTTTTATGGCTCTTACCATGAAATTGGCCATTGTTCGTTTGCCTACTAAGTTTCATTTTGAATATACTCCGTTTCTCCAAACAATTACTCTATCGGTGAGTAACAGAATGTCTTAAAATCGCTCGAGCAAAACCTCAGGTGAACGTTGCCTTAATTTCAAAATGTCGAGCAAATGACATTTAAGAACTCCCGGATGTGTTAATATTCCACACCAGTATAATATACACGATTTGTTTGTCTATATCCGCAATAAATTAAAAAAAAATCGAACAAAAACTTTAGTTAGATAATCGAAATATGAATTTAAAAACTTGTAGTGGTCGTTAATTTTCTCGACTTTTCTTAAAATGTATTGCTACAAAATACAAATAAAATTGTCCGTCCGTATTATGTCGCGAAACGATTGTCAATGCTTACATTGATTTATTCTATAACACTATTGGCACTCCAAACGCCTCCACAATTAGATTTTTGTGGATTAGAACATTATCAAGATCTCAAATCCACCGTAAGTGTATATTCAGAAAATGTTTGCTCCACTCTGTTTCTGTAAATACAGTCTTGACATTGTTACCGTTATCGTCGGAAAGGCTTTGCGTATCGTGACATTTTATTAAAATCCTTGGGCCACTTACTATTCATTCCCCGACAGTCAAACATGTCCCTTGATATCAGTTGGTTGGATCAACTAATTATCCACGTGATGTTAGTCTAATTTCGTCTACAACATTGTCTCGTTATCGCTCCATCGCCGTACCTTTCTTGATCTTTGTGCGCCCAAATGTTCTAGCCGAAAATACTCTTCCTTACGTGAATACACCTCATTCTATTTGTGTCTTCAACTGTTAAGGCCGGTTCAGACTACGACACTATACACCGTACACTCAGTGTATACATCGAATGTCTCTGTGTGAACA